>JASAOL010000540.1:2500-114516 GCA_030849045.1 Wallacemonas rigidus
GGTCGGCATCGCCTCCGCGAGGTACGCCTTGAAGTACTCGCGCGCCGCACGGCTCGGCGCGCCGTCTGTGAGGGTCACCGTGCGGCTGCTGTTGGGCGTCTCCGCCTGCGCACCCAGGCACGCGCGCGCGCTCGCCTCCGCAGCCTCCACCCACGCCTTGTCCGCGTCCACCAGCCACGCGCGAATCTTCGCCAGCTCGCCCGCCTCCGACACGACCGTCCCGGTGCTCTGGGACGCACGGTACGCCGCCTCCGCGTGACGGTCGCAGAAGGGGATGCCCTCCGTCACCCACCGCTGGAAGTCCATCCCGTGCCGCTGCAGGAAGGCAAACGTCGACGGGTTCACCACCACATCCTTCGCAAGCACCGCGCCCGCCTCCTCGCCGCGGCGGCTGTTGCTATCCTGGACCGCGTGCGGAAACATCAGAAAGTTGAACGGACGCGCGACGTACCGTGGCCGGGACGTCTCGCCGTCGGGCTCCGCGCGGTGGAAGAGGCACACGCCGCACTGCATCACCGAGTACCGACTCGCCGCCGCGCGCTTTGCCTCGTAGCTCGCGGACGGACTATCTGTGATGCTCTCTGGCAGCTCCGACACGCTGATGCCGGTCATTTCCTCGTCGATCGCGTAAAACTCGCACGTCGCCAGCAACTCCGCAAAGTGCGGAAACGTCGCGGGGAACGTGGCGCGATTCACCTGCATCTGTGTGTCTCTGTCTGTCTGTCTGTTTGTGGGTGTGTCTGTGTGTGTGTGTCTCTAACGACGACTTGGGAGAGAGAAGTGTGGGGATAAGAACGCAATGAGAACGTGGCGGGAGGGGACAACGTGTGAACGGACAGGATCACGGAGGCAACACACCAACCCCCCTGGGCGGAACCAAGAAAAGATGGTAGCACAGGGAAGTCTGAATGTGTGTGTGTGTGTGAGTGTGGACAGAGAAAGAGAGTGTCCACTCCTAAACCGCACCCATTCGGTTTTTCATTTCTCTTTTTCCCGCCTGCAGCGTATTGACCGCTTCTTGTGTGTTCAAATCCCAAAGGACCACTGTACCGGGTGGCGCAGGTGGAGGCCGGACACTGTCGACGGTGGCATTCCCCCCGCTCTGACTGCGTCATCGCCGACGCGGTAGTACACAAACATGTACGACTGATACGTACCAGACATCACCTTCACCGCATCCTCCATCGACACAAGCACGCCGTCGTCGTCGCGCAGCGCAGTCGAGGTCGCAGAGGTCGTCTGGCCCGGCTGCACCACACGCGGTGCGCCACCATCGCCCACACCACCGCTGCCGGTGGCAAGGGCGTTGTGTGCGGACGCCGCCACCTCCGCTGCGGCATCGCGCTCGCGGCAGAGGCGCTGATAGACGTGCTCCAGCGACGACGGGTTCAACACGTAGTTGAACTCGGGCACCACCTGCAGAATGCACTGGAACGAGTACGTCTCCTCAGCCTGTAGCGTGAACGGCGGGCGGTCGTTGCTCACGATCATCGGCGTCACCGTCACCAGCCTCGTCAGCAAGTCAATCAGCCGCCGATCGTGTCCCTGAGCGGCAGGACGCGTCGCGCCCCAACTCAGTCCCGACGGCGCCGCCTGCGACTCGTGTGTCGAGTACAAATCAAGCGACACACTCTGCAAACGCACCGGCGCCGCCAGCAGATTCGTGATGCTCAGGCTCAGCAGAAGCTGGTCGTTACTCAACGGGTACGCCACCGACTCACACGCCAGCGCACGCCGCACGTGCACAGGCACATAGCAGCACCCCAGCGGAGCCGAGGTAAACAGGTAGTTTGCCGGAAAGCACGCCGACATCGGGTGGACAAAGGTGCGGGACAGCACACGACGAATGACAAAGTAGTCGTCCTCGCGCCGATCGCGGCGGTCGCTCCGGTGCAGCGGCATCAAGAGCACAAACGCCAACGCGCGCGGCGGACACGATCGTGACGACGTCGACATCCACAAAGTCTCATCCGGCACCATGTACTCAATCACGTAATGGCTCGATATCGAGCGTGGAATCACCATCGCCGACGGAATCGACAGCCGATGTGCCAACGCCGCCACCTCTGGCGTGGCGGCGGGCGTCACGACAACATCGTACGCGGAGGCAGTGATGGCCGGCCCCGCGACCAGGCAGTCCTCGTCCTCGTCCTCGTCCTCGTCCTCTTCCACCCCGCGCTCCGATACGGAGAACGCGCCAAAACCACCGTTGTGGCTTCGTGGGCTCGTTCGGCGCAGCATACCCGCTCCGGCAGCACCCGCGGGCACGGGTGAGGCAGACGAGGCTGCATCACTTCTGGCTGCGGCACCGCTGCCTTCTTGATACGTGCGTGCGAGCCAGAATCCCTGCGCGCCGAACGCGAACGCAGCCCCACGCTGCGGCTTCGGCGCCGGCGAGTCCCGCACCATGCGGTCGCCGGGAAGTGCCGCGGCCGGTACAGGCGTCGGAGCCAGCGCGATGCCGTCCAGCGCCAGGGAAGGCAGTGTCGGCCGTTGGGTGGCACCAGGCGCCGGGTCGCTCCACTGGCCCGTTGGCGCTGACGAGAAAGATGACGCGCTTGAGGCGCGCTCGCTGCCGCCGTTGTTTCCCGCCTCGTCTTCTTCATCTTGTGCGGCGACGATGGCCGCCGCGCGGCCGGAGAGCAAGAACGGTGACAATGTCAGACGATCAAACAAGAGCGACCACGCCTCTTCCAGCCGCGCCTCCCCAATCTGAGAGAGAAACGTCACTGCCGCTTGGGTTTTCGCCTCGCTATCCGCGTCAAAGCGCAGGGAGAGCCGGAACCGGAGAGACTGGCGCGGGTGCAGCGTCAGGTCGTCGTCAATCGGCACGGCAGTCGAGGGAGAAGAGGAGGAGGGCGACGCACCGTCAGTGGCAGGCTCCAAGAGACGCTCCAACTCAACAGTGACGAGGCGTTCCAACAACTCCATGGCTACCGATCCCACCACTCTGTCGAGTACAATGAGAGAAGGAACGGTGGGCGAAGAAGAAAAAGTCAGAAAAGTAAAACACAAACAAATATGACGGTAGCCGCAGCACTACATTGAAAGGCAGGAGGCGACACAAGAGAGAGAACCAAGAAGGTGTACCGGTCTGTAGACGTGTTCTCAGATGCAGCGGGCCCTCAATCGGAAGCCAATCATGGGGCACGCAACGCGAACGATAGGCGTTGAGATACGCCAAAGAGTAGGCTCCACATCTTTGTCTTGGAGTGCGCGGTGGGTATCACACGATCATCATACCTCATCAACGCGTTTCGTCATTTGTTTGTGCCTGTTTGTGGCCGCGAGGCGGCGTACGACAGCACCAATCAAAACAACTCTAGCAAAGCCTAAACCACAAACCACCTCGCTGCAGACATCTGAAATCTATATGTCTAAACAACAAAACAAAACGAAACAAATAAACAAAGAATACTGGTACTCGGACGCGCACGGCTCACTTCTGTCTCTCTCTCGCGTGTCTCTGTTCTTTCACGCGCGCAGACGTATGTTCCCTTGTGCTCTAGGGTGATCTAAAGAGGACGCGGCGGGCGCCATCGAGAATGGAAAGCGCCTCTTCATGTCGCTGCTTGTGTTGTTCCGTCTCCTCGGTCGCGCAGATGGCCTTGAGATCTTCCAGCGTGATGAGGGTCTCTGTGCCATCGATCTCCAACGGGAAAGGTATGAACCGGAGTGGGGCTGCACGGGGCCCCTCCGCCGACCCCAGCGCAGAGCCGCTATTTTCCTTGTTGGCGAGACGCGTGGCATCGTCGTTGCCGGTGTTGTCTGCCGTGTGCGTCGCACTGGGCGACACAGAGGACCACGAGCCATGGGAAGTCAGTTCGACCTTCGTATTGGCGGGGGCTGCGATCGTGTTGGTGCGGTCCGAAAAGAACAGCGAGCGCGGCGCCACTGAGTCTGCAGTCGTGGTCACTGTCGGAACCTCTGCGGCGGTGCTCTGGGCAGTCGCCTCTGAGGGTGCGGTCTCGTCGGCATCTTCGCGGGGCCGCTTCTGCCCGCTGACGAGTGTATGCGACAGTGAGTTCTCGTCATCAAGCTCCGCCTCAGCACGGTGACCTCCCATGGGCAGGGGCGTTCCAATGGCAGACAAGAACGAGAGCGGCCGCTGCGCGTCCGTCTGCTCGCCGCCGCGGTACTGCGCTGGCGGCGTGGCGTGCTCAAGCTCGTACTCCTTCACTTGAATCTTTCCGCGGAACGTCACACGACTCCCGCGATCCTCGGCACGCGCATCGCGGCGCACCACGTAGTGCCGACCACTGTGCAGCACATCGGACGGCGAGTCGAAGGCAACGGCGCGCGGCTGTACCACCCCACGCGCATCACACTCAACCACACTGCTGATGTTGAACTCGTCGACCAACTCCTGGAGCGTCACGCTTCTCGGACGGTGAAGCGGGACGAAATCCGACTGCCCTTCCTCGCGGAGAAACACCACGGTGCCGTCGACGCGCTCCGCCGTTTGTGGGGTGCGCAGAAGACCGCTGCCGTTCGTGCTTTGACTACCGCCCTGGCTGGATGAAGCTGTTGGCGTCGGGGGATACGACATGTGCTCCGCAAGAATACAAGAAAAATGAAAACTAAAAAAAAAAAGCAAGGGAAGGAGTGTTGGCTACGGACGACTTCGCGTGCAATCGGCCGAACAGATGGAGGAAAGGCGAGAGAAATGATAGTATGGGTGAGCGTGAGTGGTCGACGGGGACACGGGAAAGGGAAAGGGTGGCGTGCTGTCAGAACGAGAAGCCGAGAGCGCGCGCGCGACTGGACGCTGTTTGCTCTTATTCCTTTTGTACCTCATTCAAACGTATTTTTTTTTCTTTCTTTTTCTTTTTGTAGACACGTGACAGGAGGCTGCGAGAGCGTCCGAATAATAGTCCGCAATACGCGAAGCAGAGAGCCGATAAACACCGATTTATTTTGGTACTGAGAATGTCACACGCTCAGTGTACACGTTGGGGTTGTGCCGAGGCTGAAGGTCGCGAGGTGTCGTGAACGGGCTCTTCTCATATCGCTCGCCGAGGTAGACGTGGATGAGACTACCCTTAGGCACCTCTTGAGACATGCCAGCTGCGCTGTGCCCGGGCATGCACACCTTGTGACGGGCAGAGCCATGGCGTAAGTCGGTGTCGTAGCGGAGAGGAAAGGGCCAGTGCACGAGAAGACACAAGAAGAAAAGAGGCGGAAGAGAGAGGAGAGAGCGTGGCGATGGGCGATGCCGGCATGCGGAAACAGGAAGACGACGCTTCGGAAGCAGTTCGACAGACTCGACCAAGCACGGTCAGCTTCTACAAACAGCAACGCGCTTCCGTCGCGATGCACGCAGCAGGAAAGGGCTGTCCATTAGGGCAGTGGCGCACCGACAGACACGTCCTCTATCCCGGTCGGACAAGCAAAGCGAAACTGTGTCGCTTTTTTTTTTCTTCATTTTTACCTTGGTAGAGGATCAACAGACAAGAACGATAAAGGGCACAAGAGTAAGAAAGGAGTGTGAGAAAGAGAGAAGTGGCTCGAACAGCGCTTTTTGTTTTCTTGTCCACAACGAAACAAAAGACCTCGCGAAAACAAAAGCTGTACTCGAAACCAAAAAAATAATAATAACAAGCGATACAAAAAGGGGGAAGCAGTGGTACCTATCTACGCAGTGGCCTCACTGGCCGCCTCCAGTGCACGCTGCTGGCCACGTCCGGCCTGCATCAGCTTGTCGACCACACACTGCGTCTCCCAGGCCATCTTGGACCATTTCTTAATGGCAGCCTCGCTGGCGACCATCGCACCGCCCTCACCAGGTGTGAGGGCGTCACGCACATCACGCCACATCTGGGTTTCCTGGTCGTGTCCATTCTCGCAGGGCACCGCCACGATTCGCGCATTACGGCGAGTCTCGATGACGGTGCCGACGGGCGCCATAGTGGCACGCACAATTTCGAACGTCGCCGGGCCCTTGTCTGTGAGAGGGTTGAAGATGAACGGACAGCGCATGGTGCCGGTGGTGCCGGAGATGTCAACGTGACCCATGCTGGCTGCAGTGAAGCTACAGAAAATGGACGCCGTCGTCGGATCGCCATCTTCGTTCTCGGTGTCGTCAAAGGTCAGCTCGCCCGAGAAGGCCACCACGGCGCCACGACTGTTGGTCTCCAGGATCGTGCCGAGAACGGTCGCGGGCATTTGGAAATTCATCAGGTGCATCGCCGCACGCACACAGTACCAGCCGCAGTCACCGAGGGCACCATAGGGCTCCAGGGCGGGGTCGAGGCGGATGTCATTCTCCAAAAACGCCTCTGGTGCGGGGAACGAGAGCTCCGCGATGATGCGACGAACGCGGCCAATCTGCGGCAGGTGCTCCAGCACACTCTCGATGTACGCACCGTGAGAGAACATGGTGCCGTCCATGTAGAGCAAATTCTTCGCCGCCAGCGCCTTGATCCAGCTGGCGAGCTGATCGGCCGATTCGGCAGGGGGCTTCTCACCCACGACGTGCTTGCCGTGCTGGACACACTTCTGCACCCACTCATCGCGTCGAGTGACGGGGATGGAGATGTACACTACGTCCACATCGGGCGACGTGACGACATCCTCGTACGTGCCAGCCACCGCACGTCGCTCATCAGGGATCTTCAGCGCCGCTGAGCACTCGTCAATGAACGCCTCCGCCTTCCGCTTGTCACGGGCCCCAACCATGCTGACGTAGATGCCGCCGCCAGCACCTTCAATGGCGCCAATGACCTTGTGCGCGATTTCTGACGCGCCGAGGAAGCCAACGCGAATAGGCTTGGACATCGTTTTTTTTTTTTTGTATTTGTTGTCCCGGGAAGGTGTGGGAAGGGGTTGTTTTGAAATTGAGTCTACTTTTTTTTCTTTGATTTGACTCGATCGTTGCGGAATTCTAAGAGAGAGAAAAAAAAAAAAAAGCAAGAGTGATTATCAGTGAGGAATGCGAGAGAGAGAGAGAGATTGATTGTGCCCGAGTAGGAGAGAAGCGAGCACAGTGGCGAGGCCCTTTGGTGAAAAGCAAGCGGCGCAGGCGTAGGGATCGGGCAAGCCTCGATAGGCACCGCTCATAGCGAAGTCTCTAGACAAAATGGGAAGAAAAGATACGACGTAATCATGATATGTAAGCACCGTTTGGCACGATACTAGCGTTCCCATAAACACAAGAGAAGGTGCACAGAAGAAAAGACACAGCAGCCAGCCCATGTGGACGTCCACGCCGTGCTCGAATAGAAGACAACCACCAGCTGTCAGAACAGTGCGAAGGGAAAGCTCTCGTCTGCACCGCCGGCCTTTACACTGCCACCGCGAGGAGAGTTGGTTGGACCAGCGTCACTGTTTTTAGCGGTGGTCTGCACTGCTGCTGCTGCTGCTTCGTCTGCTTGGGCCAGTTGAGCCTCTTGGCGTCTTCTTACCGCTTCCGTTTCAGCGGCACGGCGCTTCTCGTCAGCGTCAATCGCCGCAGCACCGGTCTCTGCTGCTGACAGGAGTTGATCCAAAATGTATTGGGTGAGGTAGGCCATCGTGGTCCAGTGTTTGCCGCGCTCGGGATGGATGAGTATAGGCTCATCGCGTCCGAGACGAATCAGAGCGTCGCCGACATCGCGCCATAGTTGTACAATCTGGTAGGCGCTATCCTCCTCGCAGGCTTGGTCATCTACCGCGGCGGCGCTCTCGCCGATCGTCTTGGCCACTCCTATGGAGGGCAGTGGCCGCACGACGCCCTCCTCGATGTCCACATCCATTTCGAGCGGCCGCTTACCCTTCGTCTCATCAAAGGTCCAGTGCATGCGCTCAATCGTGAAGCCCGGCGCAGACTCAGCCGTGGGGTTGATGGCGCCATTTACCACGACCGTACCGTCCCGCGCGTAGGCCCGCACGCTTTGCTCATAGCCCGCGTTGAAGCTGCAGAAAAAGGTCGCCGTGATAGGCTGTGCGCCGGGCGTTGCGGGAGCGGGGAACGTCAGGTGGCCCTCAAAGGCTGTGATGGCACCGCCGGTCTCTTCAGTGGCCGGCGTAGACGCGGACTGAGCAGGGGGTGGCGCGGCCGACGCACCGTCCGCGGGGGCGGCGGCCGGTGGTGCTGTCAGCGGTGCAGGCGTGGGAAGTGTCGATGGTGTCGTGGCGAGGATGCGCGCAGACACGTGCGAAGGAAGGGCGAACTGCACCAAGTGCTGAATCCAACGTACGGCGTACCAGCCGAGATCACCCAAGGCCCCTTGCGGCTCCAGGCCTGTATGCGTACGGATATCCTTCACAAGGAAGTCCGCGCTCGCCAAAAAGCTAAAATTGACGTCAATGTGGTGCAGCGGGCCTAATTTCTGGAGCGCCGCCTCTACGCAGCGCACACGCTGCCCATGCGAGAACATGGTACCGTCCATGTAGAGGAGACGACGTGGCGCCATGAGGGACAGCCACTCGTACACCTGCTTTGCATTTGCGGCGGCGGGCTTCTCGCCGACCACGTGCTTGCCGTGTTCGACGCAGCGATGCACCCAGTAGTCGCGCAGTGCTGTCGGGAGCGGCATGTACACGACGTCAACATCCACGGCGCTCACCACCTGCTCATAGTCGTCTGTGATGCGCGGGGCGTGCGACACAGGTTCAGTGCTCACCTTGGCAATTTTATCCATCACCTCTGTCGCCAGCTTTTGACCGCGCTCGACATCCCGACAACCGATCCAGGTGACGCTGTGTCCGGCCTGGTGCAGCGCCGGCCACGACTTGTGCATGATTCCTGCTGCACTCAGAACACCAACCCGCAACGGAAACCGTGGCTGGTGTCTTGTCGCCCGTTGGTCCATCTGCTCTTATGTTTCTTCGTGTGTCTGTGTACAGCAGAAAGGAGAAAAACGTAACAAAGACCGAATGCGTGAAGTTGACAGATTCCGAGAATGACAGTTCCCCAAGACTGAATCCATCGTGAGAGGAGGGCGGGAGAGCGAGAGAAAGAGAGAGGGAGAGAGAGCGAGAGCGAGAACTCGTGAAACGACGCGTACATAACAGAAGAGCATTGCTTGTCGCGACACCTGAAGTGGTGATGTTGTTCAAAGGTCTGGGAGGCAGTAAGCCACAACGTGATACGTGTCAGGAAGTCCCACATTTACACGTAGAGACGTACACATACACACATATACACATACAGGCGCTGGCGATTGCTGGCAGAGAATAAGATGGCGGTGCTCTCGGCCCCGTGCGCTGCGGGAATGCGCACCGGCCCCTGCTCCTGTCCTGCTCACCTCTGTGCCTTTGTGAAAAGCTGTCGAGGCAGCGACTCACATCGACGCTCAACGCGATACGCGCTATCAACAGTGCCGAAGCCCACTCTTTCTCCGTCCGATTTCTTTTTCTTCTGATCGGTGCTGGCGATCAGGAAACGCTTGCGATAAGAGGAAATACGATGAGGCACGCACCCCGAACAAAACAGATCATCACAGTCTCGGACGAATAAACAAGATTCAACGCAGAGAGACCAACAACCATTTGGCCTAACAGGAGGGACATTTATTGGCAGAGAGACACATGCACGCCCAGAGGGAATAAACGCTCTCGAATTTATATGAATTCGAGCGGTGGGTGCAGCGCAGGAAGAACGAAGGAGAAAACAAGCATGAACTCGAAAAAAAAAAAAACCACTCCAGTGGAAAAAGAGGGATAAAAAGAGAAGAACAGAAAAAAAAAGCAACAATATGAGTCGGACACTCACGCATACAGTAGCCGCTCAAGAACCGACACAACACACGCACACACAGACACATACTCGTGCGTCGCGCAACTATTGGTTTTTCTCTTCCCGTTTCTAGCTCTCTGGTTTATTTGTTTCCACTGTCCTTACACACTGAAACGGGACGTGTACGGTGTATACTGTCCTTCTGCCAAGACGTAGATAACGACCATCATCATCAGCGAGCTCGCGCGAGGGAAGGAGGGGTGCATGGCGATGACAAAAGTAGACCGGCAACCACCGCCGGGGATCTGGATTTGCTGAGGCCAGCGCATAGTCGGCACCGTCTTTGCGCTATCCGCACCGGAGGCGAAGAGGTCCTCTTGGCGGAGCTCCACGCCACCCACAGTGACCTGGAAGTCGGCGTTGTTGATAATCGTCAGCTCGGTACCGCGGGTCGGGTTCTTGCCGTCCAGGTAGATGTCGATAGGACAGCCGCGAGCCAAGAGCGGCGTACCGGGGAACCCGGAGAAGGGGATCTCCTCCAAGGACGGCGGGCGACGTTCGAAACGAGGTACTGGCGGTCCTTGCGGCTGCTGAGGACTCTGCTGCTGTGGTCGCTGCTGAGGGTTCTGAGCTTGCTGTTGGGCACGCTTTTGCTGCTCCATCTGCTGGAGCTGCTGCTGTGCGTAATCGGGACCCTGTGACTGCTGTGGCTGCTGCTGTGGCGGCTGTTGCCCATACTGCCGTGGAGGGTACTGCTGCGCCTGCTGTGGCTGCCCCTGCTGCGGAGACGGATATTGAGTGGGCTGGGTGGGCTGGGAATGCGGCTGCTGTCCGGGCTGTGGCTGCCCATACGGAGGCGTCTGTGCCGGCAGCTGCGCTGACACCGATTGGGCGCTAGGCGTCTGCGTGGTGGGCAGCTGCGATGGTGGCGCAGTGGAACCCATCGACGCCGTTGAGCGGTTGAGGTTGACACGCGTCTCGGGCAAAGACGGGCCCTCCGCCGCGGGATACGCGGGACTTCCACCTGGTGGCACTGCGGTGCCTGATGGGGCCGCGGACGTCGGCAGAGGCGGCACGCTGGCGGGAAACGCCACAGGGGACGAGCTGGGCTCACGGGGCTGCACAGGAGAGGTGATCGGCGGCGCCGAGGAAAAAGGGTCGAAGGGTTCGACCTCCTTGGCAGGCTGGGCAGCCGTCGATGCGCCACCGGAGGCTGGTGAAGGGGCACTCGAGTGAGCAGCAGAGGCTGGATTAGCAGGGGCCGCGCTGGCGGGCGAAGCACCCCAGATCGGCGCCACTGTCGACGCCTTCGGCGCGCTGTACGTTGCCGCGTCAAAGGGAGAGGCGGCCGGTGTCATGGTCACACCCTGTTGAGGCTGGATCTGGGGCTGCGGAGACGGGGTACCGAAGAGGTCGTCGAGGAAATCGCCACCTGTGGGAGGCTTCGCCGGTGCGCCACCACCAGTGGCCGCGCCGGCAGTGGACGGTGCAGAGGCTGGAAGGGCCACGCCCGCTGGGGGCAGGTTGGCGGGCTTGCGCTTGTTCTCCTTGACGAACTGCAGCTCCTTTGGGACCTCGTGCATGAAGCCTGTCTCCACGCCAGCCGGGTAGGGCTCGTACTGGAGGCGGTTGAGTGAGAGAATAATCTGCCGCAGTTCCTCCGTGCCGGCCTCCGCGTCGTACAGTCTGGCGGCCAGCTTATCCCAGCGGTCGCCGTTCGCGGCGATGTCGCGGTCCGGCCGGCGCGGTGCCTCAGACTGCGTCTGTTTCCGGATGTCCACGAGGGTGTTCTCGAGGTGCTGGATCTCATCGAGCAGCTTCATCACATCCTTAGTGACATCGCGGTGGCTCTGCATCGCCTCGAGCTGCCGCATCGCACCGTGCTTGAGGGACAGCTGGTCCTCCACCTCGGCGATCATGGCGCGCTGCTTTGGCGTGAGCT
Organism: Wallacemonas rigidus; assembly: GCA_030849045.1. Taxonomy (NCBI): domain Eukaryota; phylum Euglenozoa; class Kinetoplastea; order Trypanosomatida; family Trypanosomatidae; genus Wallacemonas; species Wallacemonas rigidus. The sequence goes on from JASAOL010000540.1 coordinate 14,101, forward strand.
TGTCCTCCTTTGACGCCGGACGCTGTGCGATGCCCGCCTCATGTGCCGATTTCTCGTCGATCTCCGTCGCCTTTTCCTTCCAGTACTTGCTTTCGTTCAGCAGCGCCTTGGCAGCTGCCGAGCCCGTGGCGACCTTGTCCTTGTCCGCGTACTGCGCCTCGTACTCGAGCTGGGCAATCTCGCGCTCGAGAACTTTGATGCGTTCTTTCATATCGCGCTCATCCGGGAAGAGGATGGACGTCCGCGCCGCGATCTCGTTGGCCAAGTCAAGGTCCAGCTCAACGGCATCCACAGAGCTTGGCAGAATACCGGCGTCGATAAGCGCATCCACAGCGCGCGCAGGCAGCAGTGTCGTGCGCTTGTCATCCTCACCACCCGCGACGGCACCAGACGCCGGCCACGCAGACGTTGGTGATGCGCTGGAGGTTGACGGCGCACCCGTCGATGCCGGGCGTGGAGCCTCTCCAACCGGCGCGGATCGCAGGGTAGGGACAGGGGTACCGACTGGATGCATACGGAAGATGACGTCCAAACGCCCGGGGTGGCCGCCGACGCGGAAGGAAATACCCTTCTTCTCGCACATGGACTCACCCGCGAGGACACTGCACATGCCGGCCAGTGGGATCTCAAAGCCGGTCAACTTGGCGGGGTTTTTGCGGTTGGTGAAGTCATAGATACCGAAGCTCAGGTTCTTCTTGTCCTTCGGCGTGTTGAACCCCACCTCGAACACACGCGCGCGATCAATCCCGTCGACGTCGGAGAAGATGACTTCGTTACTTCCACCGCATACGGAGGGCTCCGTCGCGAACTCAACACCCTTGCGTGAGATGAGCACCACATACACCGCACCTTGGCGGCAGAAGTGTGCGTTCAACCGCAGAGGGCAAATGGAGATGCTGTAGAGCGGCATGACTGCGGTGAGAGTCGGAAGCGAGAAGAAGAAGAGAAAAGGACGGAAAAAAAAAAGAAGGATGCAACCACAACGCTAGGCGAAGTAGAGGGACAAGGCACGAGCAGATGCGACAACGTGTAGCTGCAATGTCAAAGAGGAGAAGCGAAAATACTGGATAACGAGGTGCGAAGAGCGGATAGTAGGGGTGAGAGACGGAACGAATTCAGGGGACCCCTACAGAAGCGTCCAAGGAGGGGGCGATCCGTCACAGCCATCCACCCGCCCCAAAGCACGGATTGGCGTCTGACAGAGTACAGGCTAGACGGCGGCTCTTGAGGTGGGGCTTGAGATGGCTGGTAGAGGATAGCCTGCGTGGCGACCTCCCATCGACACGTGGTTGTGGTGGTCATGAGCACGCGGGCGGTTGATGACTATGAGTGAATTGTGTTTGCGAGGCAGGGCTACGCGCCTCACAGAACAGCGGTTCATATCGGCGTATGCTCGCTACCGGCCGCTTTTCTCCTCTTCGTTCGATGAATTGTGCTTGTCTTGCTACCGTTGAGGTCACGGGAGCTGCCTGCGTCGCCGCGGATGGGACGAAAAGAGATGTGAAGAACAACAGGTAAGCATACACACAAACAAAAACATACAAACAAAAAGAAAAAAAAAACAAGGGAAACAACTACGGAACAACCGAAACACACAGACTCACACAGACACGTACCCTGATAGGCACGCACAGATCGACTCACCTGCCCTCACAAGGGACTGTGAGCACATTAAAATGGCAACAAAAGCAATGAAAAGTTGGAGAGGGGTGGGGGTTGGGGTCAGAAAGGAGGACTGGGCACGAACGTGAGTACCTGTCGTGGCCTCACGTTGCGTGCGTAGAAATACCCACAGTCGGGTGGTACCAGGCCTCTCTCTCTCCCGCCCCGTGCTTTGGTATTAGCTTCACATTTGATCGTTTTGTTGTGTTACTTTTTTTTCCAAGTTAAATCATCAGTTTAATAATATATGGACTCGTTTTGGCGGTGAATATGACCAACCTCCCACAAGAGGAGGCAAGCGGTGCGACGCGGGCACCTCGCAGGTGGACACAGCGAGAAGAAACTAAAAAAAAAACACGGAAGGGAGGGCGGAAAAAGGATCACATCTGAAAACAACGCAGCAATGAAGAGCGAACATCATCTGGCAACACGCACGGACGCCAATCTGTGTACACAGACACGCGAATAGCAAGAAAAAAACAAAATAAGGAGTTCAATCGCGGCGACTTTGTGTGCATCGTTGTCAGGCCGATGGAGGTCCCTGCGCTGAGCGAACAGTAGAGGTAGACGAGAAGGGAATTCCAAACGACGCGTGTCCCCTGATGCGTTCAAGCCGGGATCAGTGTATGCGTGTGGGTGCGCATAACAGCAGTCTGCAGTAACAGACGTTCATGTCGGTAGGTGGTGCACGTCATTACATTCTGTTTTCTTACCACGCCCATTTTTCCGTCCCCACTTGGTCCGTATGTCGCTGCAATGGTATGATGTTTCAGTGTGTACGTATCATCTGTAACAAAAACAAAAGAAAAATAAAAACAAAAGAAAAATAAAAAAAAGTGAAAAATAAAAAAAGAGGATCATTAAGGAAAATCAAGTCTTGTGGGTAAGTAACAAAGAAAGGAGAAAACACACAGTGGCACACATGGACGCACGTAGACGGATACGAGGTCACGAACGCTTCTTGTCGGGCCGCACCTGTTTAGTACTGAATGAAGCGTTTATTGGACCAGCTTGTGCGCCTCCTCTACGCTGTACAGAAAATCGCGCGTGGTGTCCACGAACTCTAGCTTTTCGCGCATGAACAAGAAGTGATCAGCGCCGTGCACCTTCACAATGTTCGGCTGGTGGAAGTAGTACGTGGTGTCTGCCACGGCTTCCGGCTCAAAATACGCGGAGTGCTCGCCGTAAAGGAACAGTGTGGGGAATTCAGTGATCTTGGTGGGCCGCTCCCAAATGTATCGGTTCTCCGCTAAGCGCTTTTTGTTTGCGACACGGAGCGTCTGCTTGATTTGCACCATGCAGTCTAAGCCACCGTGATCCCAAATGAGGAACGGCAGGCCACCGATGATTTCATCCAGGCCGATGCGCCAGCTCGCCCGTCCGTTCTCAAAGTCGATGTTGCTCACATGGTAGCGCGTGTGATAGAGGGTCTTCTGATTGAAAAGCTCGGGGTCACCGTGCTCCATCAACCAGTTCTCCGCATCGCGTGGGCTGTGAATCGCATCAAGAGGCAAATGCTTGAGGAATTGAATGGTGCGAATCGTCTGGTTGAAGGAGAGCGGGCGCTCGTGTGGGGACATGTCGATCGTGACACTCCCCAGAATCGTGTAGTACGGGTTACTGAAGAAGTTATTGGCCAGCTCGGGTGCGTCGGGACCCTTGATCACCTTGGCGTGCCAGAGGCGGATGTGCTCGCGCCAGATCCAATGCATCATGGCCATGGCGCCCATGCTGTGGCCGACTAACACAATGGGCATGGGACCTTTGGTCAGACTGCCGAGTGGAGGCAAGTCCTTGGGCGCCAGGGCGAGCTCCGATGCTTCATCAAGCGACTCGAGGTCGATGTCGTTGTGGTAGGCTACGGCCTTTCGCATGAGGTACACGCCGAGGTCGTCGGCGAGGTCGTCGAGATCCATGCTGGGGTCGTGAAAGCTCTCGCCATGGTTGCGCCAGTCAAAGGCACTGACCGGGTACACGCGCGGCGGTTCTGGGGCGTGTGGAAGGGGCCGCTGCGCCGACTTTGGCAGAATCAGCGGCTCCACTGTCGCGCGCTTCATCTTCTGCTCAACTTTGAGGCGGCCCTCCGTTTCCATACCCGCGAAGGTCGCCGCGACCGACGCGAAGTTCTTCTTGGTACCAAAGAGTCCGTGCATAAACACCAAATTCACAGGTGACACCGCCGCGGGCATAATCTTGCCATTGAAGAGCGCGAGTGGTGCCGCTGGTGGCTTGTGAAAGGTGCTACTGAGGTGGCCCACCTTTCCCATCTCACGGACCATGATGCTGTGGATATGTGCTCTTCTGTTCGTGAAATATAGTGGATACGAGTTGGCTTTTCTCACGCAGAGTGCACCAATCGTCGATATGGCTAAATCTGAATCGCGAGATCCGGCTGCGATCTCAAGACGCGATCAAAAAAAAAAAAAAAAGAAGGTGTAGACCAACAAAACAAAAAAAAGCGGGTCAAAAGGGATTTCGATAGGGGAAGAGCGGCAAATACCTTTTTCTCTCTCTCGTTCGACCACAATCACGTATGTGCGTAAGCGAACCTTGGGAGGAGAAAAAGAACAGCAAAGTCGCGTGTTCGTGACGGCTGTAATGACAACAAAGATGCGCTTGCAAGACGGTAAGCGTGCGTAAGATGACGTAACGAGATGAGCGTATTTTTCTACGTGCTGTTGAGCAAAAGTGTACAGCGCGTGGCAGGCCGGGGGAGGGGAGGGGAGAGGAGGGGAGGGGAGGGGGAAGGGTACGGCGATAGTGCACACGCGTGAAGGATAGACCGGCTCGATTGACGTGAGTGAAGAGGCGGAACGCCTCAGTGTTGCCCTGTGCTCCACACAGCGGACGGTGCCGTTGAGCCGGCACCACACCAAGAGGAGAAGAATGAGAGAGAGAGAGAGAGTTGGAGCTCTCCAATCAAGACACGGGTGGAGCCGTAACGAGAACAAAGCACGAATTGTACGTGTGTTTGAGGCAGCAGATCCTAGGTGTTGAAAGTCCCCTTTGGGACCCAATCGCTTAAACAACAATGAACACACGATGGCATTAAACGCGCGTGTGCGAACACACAGCCAAAGGGATGCACACCTCATGGCAGGTGCTCCCTTTCTTTTCGTTTTTCGTTTTTATACGTCTTGGGTGGCGGCCTTGAGAGCGAGCAGACGATTCCGCATCGCCAGTTTGCGTGCGTCGAGCTCTGACATGGCACCTTCAGGCTGGGGGGACTCCGTGGACAAGGAGGGCGGTGGAGGAGACGGCGTGGGCGGCGCGCTGGCGGATGCCACAGACTGACTCGCCGCTGCCACCACGGCCTCGCCATCTTCCGCGTGCTCACCCTCGTTCACGTCGCCCTCGCCGTCGCTACGCGCCCGCTTCACAGCTTTGCGGCGCCAGACATCTTGCTGCTCCTGTTCCTTCTGCCGCTGCCGACGAACGAGCTCCATGAAGGTGAGACCCGCCACGGGCTCCAAGTAACCTTTGAGAAGACCAGAGAGGTGAGTCGCCGAGCTCGCGAGCGTGCCCTGCGGCTGCGCGACCGTCAGCGGTGGCGCGACAGCCATCGACCAACGGAGCCGCACGCGCATCGTGATGGAGTCGGCTGAAAGGGCGGCGGCCGACTCACTCGTGGGCTTGTAACTGCCGACCGAGAAGCGTGTACCCTGCACACAGCCGAGTGCACGTCGCAGTGTCTCGTCTTTTAGCCGCGCCAGAGAGGAGCAGATCAGAATGAACGTGCCACGACGCTCACGCACGCGTAGAAGGGGGTCGTCGTCAGCACTCGGGCTCGCGTTCTGAGCCGGCGGCGTCGACGCTTTGCCTGAGGACGGCGACGGCTCATCAAGCGGTGGCGTGGGAAGAGCGGGGCTGGGGCTCGGTGTCGCCTTCGCCAGCAGCGCCGCCGCTGTGCTTGCACTCGTTTTGCCGGTCTTGCGTGCGCCGAAAAAGCTAGCCGCGGCGCTGCCGATGGAAGACGGCTTTGTGGCTGGCACGACGCCTGCTGCGACGACTGCCGTGGACGGCGCACTCGCAGCGGCTCGGGCCTTTTCACGTAGCGCCGCCAGCTCCTTCTCCGCTGCGACCAGGGGCCACGAGGCAGCAAAGACGATCTCATTGGCAGGCATCTGGGTGGTCTCCGTTTCGGCCTCGGAGGGCTGGTACGGGCCGTTGACAAGGCAAGCGTCTGCGCCGCTCGTCGGCGGCACCACCTTAAGCGGTGCTGTGAAGATCTTATCGGACGCAAAGAGTTGGTAGCTCGTGAAGCGCGTCCGCTCCTCCTCGGTGAGCATGTTGCGCTTCTCCTCGCACCAGTGAGCGATGTGACCGAGGTCGAGCTGCTCGACCGGTGCCTGCACGGCCTCCTCGATTTCGTTGTAATGCGAGCGCAGCACGCCAGGCAACAACTGCGCGCTGCCGCGCGGAATGAGCACCAGAAGCTGCACCAGGACATCTGTGGGCTTTCCGTGTGCGCGGCGTGCGGCGGCCGCGTCGCCCTCCCCTTCGTCACCGCCTGGTGGCGCACAGCCGCCGACTTCCTCGAGCAGTCCCAAGGCGGGATCGGGTGTGTCCGCAGAACCAGAGATCCCGGCGGTGGGCGTTTCGCCACGGTGGCGCGCACGCTTGGCACGCACCACGGTTGACGCAACCGCAACGAGGCGCTCGTAGCTGAACATCCCACAGTACTTCTTGAGGAAGTGCGTCGGCGGGGCGTCGTTGAACGGGTAGTAGCAGCCCCAGTGCTCGACGACGCCCGCGCTGTACTGTAGTGCCCACTGAAGCATGGTCCAGTAGCTGTAGCACTTCAGCTCCATCTCTTTTTCGCGGATGCGCTGTCGCTCCGTGAAGCTCGGATCAGCGTCAAAGCCCCAGGCATCTGTGCCGCCTCCGCCATGACCGGAGACGACACGCAGAAGGCCGTCCGGGTTGTTGGCGCCGCCGCCGCGCATGTTCGTCAGGCAATCGAGTAAGTAGCGCGCCGTGGTGAACTGAATCTGGTTCGTCTCGGCATCGACGATCGTGTGCCCGCGCGAGATGAAGTCTGTAGCGAGAAGAGAGAGTAAGGCGTCGAGCGCGCCTTCCTGGATGCTGCCGCCGAGTGTCGGCAGGAAGTCGTTGCCGAAGAGCAGCATCACGAACACGACATCGTGGAGCGCGCGCTCAAAGAAGGCGGCGGCAGCGGTCTGATCGGCAGACAGCTGCTCGTCCTGCGGTACCCACTCTCCGAAGCCGAGGATGGTGAACAGCCGTTGACGGAATATGTGAATGCTGAAGAACGTCGACGAGAAGCTGTCACGACCAGGGCGAACATCGGTGTAGTTGTTGTGGCTGTTGCCGCTCGCGGGCCGCTGCTCCTTCCCACCGACGGATGGCGGAGGCTCGTAGCGCAACACGTGCAGCCGCGGCTCGTGCAGAATCAGCGAACTCACCGTCACGTCGGTATCGGAACTGCAAATGACATGCGACGTGTTCGGGTTGTAGTCCGGCTGGGCACGCATGCGGCGGATTGCTTCGGAGATTTTATTCTCACCCTCCCCCGGCCTCAGGACGTCATCGACGATGATCGCAATGGGCCGAAATGGCTGCGCATCCGCCGCGGACGCGTGATCATCGGATAGTGGGCCGTCGGCCGTCGTACAGCGCGCCGCCGCCTCCTGGAACCTCTTGGCGTTGATGCGTTCGGTGCGGCTCACCGCATAGAAGTGAAGGGCCTCCGTCACCTTCGCCATGAAGCGCGTGCCCACACTGATGCAGTTGCTGTCCCAGACGGTGTCCATGGTGCTGCCGTACTGACCGGCCGAGCTCCCGCCCCCGCCGTGGTGCGTACGGCGTGAGCTCTGGCGACGGCGGCGCGTGCGCTGCTGTGACATTTTACCTAGAGGGGAGATGCCATCGACGGCGAGGTAGACGAGCGCCTCAGGCATCACCACATCGAAAATAATGTCATCGAGGATGTCGAACAGCTTCCGCAGCACCTTGTCCTCGACGTCGTCGACGGAGTCGAACCGACCTCCACGACTGGCGAGGATCTGCGCAGACTGGTAGAGCAGCGAGTTCAGGTCAACGAAGAGATTGTCTGAGTGGCGCGCGCTGGCAGACGCCTCCCCTTCAGCAGGTAGAAAGCACTCTGCGAAACGCCGCCGCAGCCACGTGAGCAGAAGAGGAACACCCATGCTGGCCCAAACTGGTCGGAGAGGTACCCTGTGCTGACAGTAGTAGGCCGACTAGAAAAAACAATGGAGTGTGCCCGACACGTTGCACGAACGGCGATCGCGAGGTGAAATACACACAGCGGGAGACCGAGGAAGACGGAAATGGGGAGCGTGCACTGGAGCGAGAGGTCCACGCACAACCACAAGGGCTGCGTCGAAATAGGCGAGAAATGAAGCGAGGGCGAGAGAATGAGAGAAGGCGAGGCCGCGTCAACGGTGGACAGATGGGACATGTGCAGGTGAGCGAAAGCATGGCGTACAACGCCCACACACCGCGTCAGTGCGGACCGCGCGACAGAGAAATGGAGGGAAGATAGACAGTAGGGTGTCTAGAGTACACACGACGAGTCGTTGTCACGTCACCCCATTCGCTGCGACTGCGTCTTGGTTTGTTGTTGGTGTGAGTACTCGACATCGGGGAGGAAAAAAAGACAAGAAGAGTGGAACCAACCACGCGTCTAATCGGAGGCGTGGTCGACCACCAGGACCAAGGAGATGTGCGGTAAAACATCGAGAGACAAGGGACGCATGAGAAAAAAAAAATATCTTTTTGTTCGCGTCATGTTCCTCGCACACAGATTCCACGGTGATGTCCGCATCCTCTCCTTACACACACGCTAGGGAAACAGAAGAGCGCTGCACACATACGTTACATCCAAGGTGGTATGGCATTCGCCGTACCTCCACGCTGTCCATCAGGAATACCTGGACTCGATCAGTGAGCCGATTGCCCGGTCCACCTTGTCGGACGGCCGCTGCTGCTCGTTTTGTCGATTCACCGCGGCGCATTGCATAGCCGTATCCAGAAATCCCTGCAGCTCCACTGGCAGAGACGCACGTGTGTTCTCGGCAAGAGCGCGGTCTTCCCAAGAGAGGCCCGAGCCATCCTCCAGACGCGCTACAACAGCGTCCTCAACGGCCGCCTGCTGTGCGAACGTGCGCTGGTGGAAACGCTGTGGTGCTGTGGGCCCGCGCACAGGTGGTAACAGGTTTTGCTCAGCGATGCGCTTTAAAACTGGTGGCCCATTTCGCGCCGCATTCGACGACGACGTCAACAACTCGCCGCGACGCCCGCACCCGCCCACCCTTGGGAGCTTGGTCGGCAACGCCTTCCGCGCTTCCAGAGACGTGCTTGTCATTGCGGAGGCTGTCTTTGTGTGTTTGCTGATCTCATAGTCGAGACACCGCAGCTGTGGGCACTGTGATGCGTACTGTAGCACAGCCGCACACTCCAGCGGACGCTCGACGTAGGACGGAATCGTGAGCTCGTACACGGCAGGGCAGAGATACGGCATTCGCACACGCTTTGCGACCAGCGTGCGCACCATGAAGCAAAAGAAGGGCCACTCGGTCCACCCGTGTGCGAGAAAGAGATGCAGACACTTTAACAGCTGGTCGCGTTGTGTCGCGGGATCTGCGTACACAGACGGCGTCGCCGAGAGGACACTCAAGAACCCGTTGACGTCGTTCGGTGCGCGGGGCACAAGAAGTGCGAGTGTCTGGGGCAGGGCGTACGCATAGGCCTCCCGCAACGCGCGATAGCCCAGTACTGGCGGTGAGTCTGGAGAGGCGCTCTCAGCGGGCCACAGACTACCCGTGACGTCGCCCACACCGTCGCGCCACGCGGTGGGCTGTGTGGTCGCGACCTGCTGCGCGAATAACGTCAGGTCAGCGCTGACACGCTCGAGCAGAAATTGCTGGCACTCGCGTCGCACTGCGGCGTTCACGTTGTCGCATACGGCCTCCAGCGTGTGTACCCAGAAGAAGAAGCGACTGCCATCGGCGGTGCGCTCGTTGGCACCGAAGTGCATCCGCAAGGCGCACTCGTAGACCGTCTTGAAGAAGGACGTCTTGTAGCTGTGGCGCCCGACGGCTGCCGTCAGTGTGATGAAGAAAAGCTGGCTGTACGACGCTTCACACCCCCGCGTGTACGAGGCCGGCGCGGTGATGACGACGTGGGTCGGGAACTCACTTGGTTCACGATTTTCCATGTGCAAACGGATCCGCTCCAACAGCTCCACGGCCTTCTCCTCCCCACTCACGGTGTCCACCGTACACAGGGTCTCCAGGGCGAGCGCGACCGCCGTGCAAAAACAGCGGACGCTGAGTGTGGCGCGCGGCTCCGTGGTGGTGGGCGGCGCGTAGGACGACACACATGGTGGTGTGCCAACATGGCGACGCACGCCACCGCTCCTGTCGCTCGAATGTGTGTGCTGCTCACTCGGCGCACCAGGCGGCACCAGCGGCGCCGAGGCTCGCTCAATGCGGTCCTCGCTGAGGTTGATGAGCGGCGCCGGCTGACTCGTTGTCTGGGCACCGCGGCGCACCGAACGCACACGGCGCTGGACGGTATCCCAAAAGTCGCAGATTTGCCGAGCGAAGGCGTCACTCAGCACCTCCACCACTTCATCCCACGCCTCGAGACACAGAGCGCCGAGGCACATCTGGTAAATGAGCACCACGGACAGGTTTGAGCGTAGCCACTCCACGCGGTAATAGTCATTGATCGAGCTGACGAGGCACTGGTTTGTCTGCTCACTCGCGCCCGTACCCAGCAGCCGCGTCTCAGACGGGCGAAAAACACGCAGCATCGCACCGAACGCGAAGTACACAGCGCCGAATGAGCGCAGACTGACCTGAACCTCGTCGCGGTCATCCTGATGTATGTGGTGCCCGCAGCCGGCGGCCTCCGGAAGCCCGGCCTTGAACGTACGCGGCGCGTTCGGCGGTCGAGCGACCTTGCGCCATTGGAAGACGTTGAAGTGCAGCGCCATCCGCAGAACCGAACGCTCTTCCTCGTCCATCGTGGGGAAGAAGTACTCGAGGGGGTGCCAGGCGCGGGTCGCACCACCGGAACTGAGGTAGTGCAGCGCACTAGCCTGCAGGCGCGCCAGCATGGCCGCCCGTGGCTGCGGCGAGAGCTGACCAAAGAACGCAGCGGTCACCATTCGATAGAACTCCAACAAAGAGGTTGGACCGCGTGCGTCCCGGAGCTCCATATCGAACAGACACGCCATCACAATACCGGTGTAGTCAACGATGGTCTGCTGGGAGTGAAACAGTGTGGAGCCCCACTGATGTACGGCGTCGGCCCTGCACACCTTCTCCCATACCTCCTGCATGACCGTGCGTGACCGCGCCAGCTTCGGCACACCGACGGCAGCGAAATGCGTTGGCACAACCCGCAAGGCGCGCTCCTGCATGGGAGACAGCCGTAGATAGTGCGTCTTACGCAGATACCGCCATCGACGGGCTTGATGGATGCACACGGGAATGACGTGCTCCATTACCAGGCTCCGCACCTCCTGGCAAGCACGCCGTAACGTATCGGCGTCCAGCGCGGATTCGAAGCACCGGCGGCCCGGCAAGCCGAAGAAGTAGATGACAGTCGGGTAGTCTGGTGCCCCATGGAACACTCGCACCACTTCGTGTGCGTCAAACGGTCTGGTGAGTGCGCAGCCTGGCGATGACGACGACGCGGACGACGATGACGGGCGCCGCATCGCCAGGGACGTCACGCTTTCATCCTCAGCGAAGCGCTCGTCCAGCTTGTAGAGTCCGAGCTCCACTGCACGGGCGAGCGACTCGGGCACGCGCGCGTAGTTCGCGGATGGCGCGGTGTCATGAACAATCACAATGTCAAACTGACGGCCACAAGAAGCCTCGAGCAGCGAGGGAAGTGGTGTGCGGAAGGACGCCGTCGGGTCGCGACAGACGGCGAACAGCTGCTCCGATGCCGCCGCGGGGGTCTCCTCGTCCGACGCCATTCGAGTCGCGGTGACGCTCGTCGTAGGGACCACACAAGGGGGCGTGCTGGTGGCAGCAGCCTCCTGTGGGGCAGGTAGCCCCGCTGCGTGCTCGTACGATGTGAGTGAGGTCATAGGACGCGTTGAGGATGACGCCTCGGCGTCCTCTTCGAGGTGTCGCGCGTAGAGAGGTACCGCTGCCCAGGGCAGGTGGGCCGCGCTGCCTTCAATGACCGAAGAGAGAAGCCGTGGTGAGGGCGGTGGCCTCGCGAGATCATCGTTGAGGATGGTAGCGAAGTCCGCGTCCTGCTCGATACGGCTAGTGCGGTCAGTCGCCTGAGTCAGTGGTGATGCAAGGCCGAGACCATCAGGGCAGGTATTTGAGAAGAGCGAGGCCATGGGGGTGACGTGACTGTCGTCGCCAGGCTCGCCCGTATCACCACGCAATGACACGTAGACGTACTCCTGTTCGACAATGGTCAATGGCAGACCCGAGGCGCACATCGCCATGACGTGATGAAGGCTCAGCGGCTCACCGCGATTGGCCGCCGCACCGGCTTCACGGACCTTTGGCGCCGCCTTGTCTCGGGCCGAAAGCGACGGCTCTGTTCTCTCTCCGAAGTTCGGAATCTCAGCCGCGCCATCTAAGTCCACGCGGATGTGTGCGAGGTCATCGCCGACGACTGCTTTCGCTCGCGCACTGCTGGCGAAGTCCGCATTGTGGGACGCACCGGGTCCGCCGGAAGTCACTGGCGACAGGGGAGTTGAACAGCGCACATACAAAGGTGTAAACTCCATCCACCGCAACTGCGGCCCGTACCAGGAGCGTCTGTCGTCCTCGGCCCTGGCCACTGACCGCAGCGTGTGCAGTGCCTGCACGTCCAAGGCGGCAAAGATAACAAACGGGAACTGGCCGCTCTGCATCGCGCGGGTCAACGCGCTGTCAAACAGTGGTGTTGAGGTACACACGTTGACGGTGGGCTGCTCTGGCGGCACGGGCAGGTCCGCAGTCTGCTTTTGGTTCACAGCTGGTGCTGACCGAGCGTTCGGCAGCCTGTTCGCAGAACGCAGCCAGACACGGTGGAGGAAGTTCGCCCAGCGTGTCACGATGGTGTCGCCAAGCGACGGGCTCAGCAGCGCACCGGGGACAAACAAGCCGTTGCCAACTGCTGCCGATATGACGAGGCGTTGCATTGGCTCTACATCAACCAGCTGTGCGGCCTCGGCGAGGTGAGGCCGACTGAAGATCGCCACCAACCCATTGTACGTGTGAATCTTATCGTTGAAGAAGTTGGATGGGCCAAAACGCCACGGGTTGCACGGCTCAACAAAATGTGGGCGGAACGGATTCCGCGCGTCGTTCCTCGCCATGACGCTTGCGTCGCTGCGCGGCGGTCCCCGTCCGAGTGCGGTTTCCGTATCATCCTCTGCGCTCTCGGTGAGATGAGCGTCACCGAAGACGGCCTCCCAGTCTCGCCACGGGTTCGACTGTGTATTTTGAGTCATGTTGCCGTGAAAAGGGGTGTGGAAACGTTCACACGCGCGCGGATCGCGACCCGTCGCGGAAGCAGCCCCGGGCGGCGGCGCACTGTCATCGCCACTAGCACATGAGAAAGATGTAGCGGAAGAGGGTTGGGGTGCAAGGCTGTCGAGCATCGCTCCGCACACCCACGAGGCGGTGCCCGAACACGCTACCGTGCTCACTGCGTCGATGAGCTTCGACCCGTTCGTGCCTGTGTGTGTAGAGGAGGCGTGCAGAGGAGCCGACAGGCCATCGAGGAACGCGACGCACGAGAGCGGCGTGTCCCAGTTGGCTGCGCCGCCCAGACAAATTGCAATGCGTGGAATCGGCTCATCGGGGTCTGCAGGGTCGCCGCCGAGGATGCGCGCGAGCGCGGAGCGGCAGTTCTGCTCGCGTGTAGCGGTACACTCTTCTTCCAAGCGCTGCCACGCGTCCTGTTGTTGTTGGGGCGTGGCCAACTGCTCAGGCTCTTCTTCAAGCATGCCTGTCTCTGCGAGAGAGAGAGAGAGAGAAAATGGCTGTAGCCGCGGCGAAGTTGAAGGATTGCAAGCTAAGGGTGAAGCGCGTGAGGAAAGCGTGGGTGGGGTGGGTGGGTGCGTGTGTGAGTGAAGCGAACACTGCCTGTGGCTCGACTGTTTGTCACTCGCCTTCGCGTGCTAGAGATCACCAAGCAACAGCGCAAAACGGCCGTTCAAGAGAGTAGATCGAGATGGAGAGACAGAGAGAGAGAGAGGTGGGATGAGTACGTCACGAGAAGGACAGAAAACAAAACAAAAAGGAGAGAGGACAGCGAACGCAGACCCGTGGCACGCACTGAATGTGCAAGCGAAGGCCAAGGAACATGACAGTGCTGTGCTGTTCGCTGTGCCTGTGTGGGCGCTCTCACGATGACGTGCTCTTCTTATTCATTGCGTGTTTTGCCGATGGTAAAATGATCCTGAACATGGGGTGACCCCCAACACAGAGAGAGAGAGAAAGAGTGACGCATACGTATACATGATTGTTTTCCTTTCCGACACTCTTCGTCTCCTCACTTTGCTCGCGCTCTCATTGCAGCACGGCGGCGAGATCGCGAAGCGTCACAATACCGTCACCATCGACGTCGCACTCCGCGAGAGCTGTCTGCAACTCCGTTGGATACATCATGGCCAGTTGGCGTACTGTTGGGTTGTTGGCCAGCACCTGTTCATCGTAGATGAGCCCACGCAGCGTGGTCACAACATCTAGTTCCGACAAGACACCATCGTGATCCGCGTCGATGCGCCCGAAGACAGACGCCAGCAGTGCGTCATGCGCTTGTGTGGTCGAATCGTCGGGCACAAGGGGGAGCTGCAAGACGTGTAGAAATTCAGGGAAGGTGAGGCCTTCCTCTTCACCGAGCTGGCCGCGCACGGCGGGCGTCGGCTGTGGTTCTGTCGGCTCCACACGACCAGATCCAATGAAGGCGTTGACACTGGGCCTCTGTGGGGCGCCACGGGCACTGCGTACAGACTTGCCGGAGGAGGTGCCCAGCTTGCGCTGGGCGGAGGCCGAATGTGTACTCGATACAGATCCCGCGCGCGATCGGCGTGCGTGCCGTGGGGCGTCGTGGCTTTGGGTCAGCAGCTGCTCCTCTCTGCACCGCTCCTCTGCCGCCGCCTCCTCTTCCTCCTCGACGGCACGATGCAAGGTGGTGAGGAGAGGGATGGTGCCGTGAACGACGTCGATCAAATCGGCCACTTCCAGGCGTGAGAGCGGGCAGCCCATAAGGCGCAGCACCGTCTCGAGCCCAATGACACCAATCCGCTCATCCCCTTCCCACGGCGCGGCGTACATCATCGGCGCGGACGCGCCGGCTTGCAACCGGTGCCCCACCGGCTCATCGTCCGAGCTAGTGGCCTCCTGCGCAGTGTCTGTGGGACCGGACACGACCACAGTTGCTGTCGCGACCACTCGGGGATTCGTCGATGCGACCGGGCGTGCCGACTCAGCGTCAGCACCCGACTGGTGATGAGCAGGAGTGGGTGAGGCACCTCCATCGACTAACGGCACGGACGCGTCGGCGGGTGAAAGGTCTGTCGTCAAGGAGGCCGCCGCCGTAGCGGCAGGCGTTTGGCTCGACGAACCGTTCAGCGCGCGATGCTCATCGAAGATAGCGCGTGCCGCGACGACCGTTTCGTAAGAGAGGAAAAAGCGCTCGGCGAGGTCGCGCATGTATGCAACGCGCTCGGTCTTCTTCATCCTGGTCGACTACTACGTGTGGCCCCCCAAAGAAAAAAGATGAAGGTGGAAGTTCAAATAGATGCTCAGCACACGGACAGCAACTTAACGCAGATATGCACAGAAGGAGAGAAAAACGAAAAACAACAGCAATTGTTAGATGAGGTAGGACGATGAGTGAGCACACGCTATTCGAAGAGATCACTTCACTTTATCACGTTGGGAGCAGTATCGACCAGCTTCGCAGAACCGGGCACCACTTTGACCTTGCTCGAGCGCAAAGCGAAGAACACACGTGTACCAAGAGAATGGCACATGAGCCGTCTTGAGGAAAAGGAGAAGAGAAAGACAAGAGAGAAACGCACCTGCCGACAGAAACACGGCATCAAGCACTCCTGTGGGAGTGGTGGGACGGGGACGTTCGCGCACGTGAGTAAAGCCTACTCTCCAGATTTGGTACTTGTTTTTTTTCTTTTTCTTTTCCTTTCTTCATGCCTTCTCAAAGACCAACGGACTCACATACATAAAGAGAGAGAGTTGGGCATATGTGCGACGCAGCGAGCGGAGAAACGACAGAGAAAGAGGCGTTGTCAATCCTGATGAACACGAACACAGAGAGAGGGTGTGACCAGGAAACCGTGTGTCTGTAGATAGGATGTCCCCTGTGAGGTTGAGGTGAAGCACATGGAAGGACCACACGTATGAGGGATAGTAAAAACAAAACAAAAAAAGTAAACATGGGGAAGAAGTCAAGGCGATTTGAAAACAAAAGGGTGCACGTGGTGTGCTTCTTTGCATTTTTACAATTATCCTCGTTTCCTGTATTTTTTTCATCACCTAACCGAGCTACTCATGTAGAGACTCACTATTTGGTGTGGAGGAACACTATCTACAACTAACTACGCGCCGACAGCAAACAGTAGCGCATGGGACTACCAGTGTGCGCAGGCGTCACGCAGGCAGCTATCTTGATTGACAATTTTTTTTTGTTTAAGATAATTCGTTCGCCAGTTCGACAAACAGGCAAGCCTAGTCACTTACTTTGTTTTTTTTTTCTGTTACGTGCGCTTCTGTATGCAGGCATATCTGAACAAACAAGACGGGATGCGTCGCGGAAGCGCAAAGCAAGAGGCTCACCACCAGCAACCGGGAGAAACGACGAACGCCAGAGAGCATGCGTAAGGAGGAGCAACACAAACCCCACAGGCCGTATCATGCACAATGCGAGAGCGAACGCGACCTTGTTTTTTGTTCCCTAACAGAAGGGTGCACACCCTGCAGCACGCCTCGTCTGCGGAAAGATGCCACGAAACTAGTAGAGCGAGGACCTCGGCAATATTAAGAGTTTACAAACGCCAGGGCGCGAAACAAAAAAGAAAACAACGGCATCCACACAGAAGGCATCGTCCGCCTGAAGCTATGCTCCGCGGAGAGAAAGCTTCCTATCCGTGAGCATCCATCCGTGAAAGGTTGCAGAAGAAACGTAAATCAAACAAGACGCCTTCACCGGCCAGAATGCGTTCTACGAAGCCCTCGCCACCACTGAGGGCATGAAATGCGCCGCGGTCCACCATCTTCGTCGAGAAAAGGAAACCGAGAAGACCTCAGCGCGTGTCTGGGCATTCGGATGTCTTCGTGTCGTTGAAAACGGGTGTGAGCTTCCTCAGCGGCAAGGTAGGAAAGCAAGGTAACGCGTCGAACCGACCTCGAAGAGTGGGAACGCGCGCTCGGCTGGGTGAGAGGGAAAAGAAAAGACGAATGGGCGGCAAACAAGCCACTCACGGTACACACGAAGGCAACAAAAAAAAAAAAAAAGAAGAGAGTGAAACGTGGAGACCAACTTGTGCCTAGTCAACACACTAGGCGCACCTCATTTGACCCACACAGCTTGCTGGCTGACAAGCTCTTGCACCACTCCGGGGTTCACGAGTGTGGACAGGTCGCCCAGGGACGACACATCGTGGGCAGCAATCTTACGGAGCACGCGTCGAACGATCTTACCAGAGCGGGTCTTGGGTAGACCTGTGTTGGCTGTTTGAATCGCGTCGGGCGTGGCTAGAGGACCGATGATGGCGCGCACGTTGTTCTTCACTTCGGTCATCAGCTCCTTCGTCACCACCACATCGTCTTTGAAGGTGACGAAGACGTAAATACCCTCGCCCTTGATTTCATGAGGCACACCAACAACAGCGCTCTCAATCACGGCCGGGTGTGTGTTCACAGCGTCCTCCACCTCGCTCGTGCCGATGCGGTGACCGCTGACGTTGAGCACGTCATCCACGCGGCCGGTGATCCAAATGTAGCCGTCTTCATCGCGGTGCGCACCGTCGCCGGTGATGTAGAAGCCATCAACGTTGAAGTACGTCTTCTCGTAGCGATCGTGGTCGCCAGAGATGGTCCGTGCCATACCAGGCCACGGGGCGTCGATCGCCAGCAGACCATCGGCTTCACCCTCGAGCGGCTTCAGAGTGGCAGGGTCAAGAATGACGGGCTGGATGCCGAAGAAGGGCAGCGTCGCAGAGCCTGGTTTTTGCGGTGTGCAGCCGGGCAGAGGGGTGATCATGTGGCCACCCGTCTCGGTCTGCCACCAGGTGTCGACAATATCGGCGTGCCCGCGGCCGACGACCTCGTGGTACCATTTCCAGGCCTCGACGTTGATCGGCTCGCCGACCGAGCCGAGGATGCGCAGGGAGCTGAGGTCGCACTTGTCTACTGGTGCAGAGCCGTGCTGCATCAGCGAGCGGATGGCAGTGGGGGCCGTGTAGAAGATGGAGACCTTGTACTTCTCGACGAGCTCCCACCAGCGCGACGCGTTCGGGTACGTGGGGAGACCCTCGAAGAGCACGCTGGTCGCGCAGTTGAGCATGGGGCCGTAGACCACGTAGCTGTGACCCGTGATCCAGCCAATGTCAGCTGTGCACATGTACACATCCTCGGGGTGGTAGTCGAACGTGTAGCGGAAGGTCGTCGCCGCGTACACCATGTAGCCACCGGTCGTGTGGACAATAGCCTTGGGCTTGCCAGTACTGCCGCTGGTGTAGAGCAGGAACAGGGGATCCTCAGCGTCCATCCACTCAATCTCACACTGCTTGTGCTGGATATCGGTGAGCTTCTCGAGCGCATCGCTGTACCACACATCACGTCCAGCCTGCATCGTACAGTGCTTTTGGTTCATGTTGGCGAACACGAGACAGCGCGTTTTGTGCTCCTCGGCTTCGCACGAGGCGAGGGCCTCGTCAACGATGTCCTTGAGAGGAATGGGCTTGGTGCCGCGCGAAGACGCGTCCGCTGTGACAACGACAGTGGCTTTTGCATCCAGAATGCGGGCGGTCAGCGACTGCGCGGAGAAACCGGCAAAGACCACTGTTGCCACCGCACCAATACGCGCACAGGCCAACATGACGGCAGCGGCGAAGGGGATCATCGGCAAGTAGATCACCACGCGGTCGCCCTTCTTGACACCAAACTGAGTCTTGAGCACATTCGCCAGCTCCACGACGCGCTTGTACATCTCAGAGTAGGTGAAGATGCTGGCATGACACGCCTCGTTTCCCTCGGCGTAAAAGCAGACCTTGTTGCCATTCGCCTCGAGGTGACGGTCGAGAGCGTTGTAGCAGACGTTCGTCACGCCACCTTCGAACCACTTGACCTCGATCGGGCCTTTGCTTTTGTGGAAGTTGTAGGACTTGACGTGGTCATCGCTGGGCCACGTCTTCTCCCAGTGGAAGTACTGCTTGGCGATGCTGCTCCAGTACCGGTCATTGGCGGCAATCGACTCACGGTAGAGCTTCTTGCGGTCTTCGAGGGACGGGCCCACGTAGGAGGAGGACTGGTTGGCGCGGACGGGCTCCACGATGATCTCTGCGCGATTCTCCAGAGAGCTCATTGGCGTGACGGAGAGAGGCAGCGGTGGCGGGAAGCGGAAGGAAAGAGAGGCTGGACAGTGTTGGGTATGAGGGCGGAGAGAGCGAGAGAGGTTTCTACGGGCGAGGGCATGGATTAAAACAAATAAGAATAAGAAGGAGAAGTGGTCAGAGAGAGAGGGGGGAGGGAGAGAGAGATAGATGGAGAGGAACAGCGTGATAAGACGACGGGAGAACAGTATGCATGATGCGTGGCGACACAAAGAGACCTTGGGAGGGACGTCAGCTCGTCATGAGTCGGGCACGACGAGCGTGCGTGTCCAATCTCCACAACGGAACAATGGGAACAAAGCGGTAGAGAGATTGTCATGTGAAATAGCACCCGAACCAACGTGAGACACAAACAGTACCTCACCACCTTCACAGCTCCCTCCGCGGACGATGACGACCGATCTGATCCCTGGATCCGCTAAGCGTACGATCGCGATGCCGCGGTGTGTGTACCGACCCTGGCCAGTCATCGAGTCCGTAGGTGCCACCGCCTGCCCCTCCACCACCTCCGCAGCGTCTCGCACGTCGCGGTGCCTCAAGCTTTGCCAAGCCGACCAGGAAGGCTTCATCACTGTGTGCGCGACTCGCAGGCGGTTTGAGGACCACGGCCTTGGTGAAGTGGTTCTCCACAGTGTCGTACAAGGTCTCAAAGGTACTGCGACTGCCCAGAACTTTGCACACAAAATGGCCCTGCGGTTTGAGGAACGGGATGGAGAAGTGCAGCGCGTCGAGGTTCAGCATAGCGATACGGTGTCGATCGGCGGCGCCACCCATCCGGTTTGGGCACATATCTGAGGTGACGACATCCACCACGCTCGTTGCAGTGACTAGCTGCGATGTCGCCTCTTCACCCGCCAATGATGAGGAGCGGTGGCGGTTGTGCGCGTACACCTCAAGGTGCCGCCTAAGCTCTGCCTTCACTGCGGCATCATTGAAGTCACCCTGGAGGATCGTGGCGTTCGTGAGGGTCGCCTTTACATTGAGGAGGTCGAGCCCGAAGATGTGGCAGGCTTCACCGGCGCGTTCACGAATGACTTGACACCACCCACCGGGACTGCAGCCTAGGTCGACCACCACGCGTGTGTCCCCTTTCTTGAAGAGCACCAGCTTGTCGTCCATGTAGGTCAGCTTGAACGCACTGCGCGCGATGTAGCCCAGCCGACGCGCTTCCACGACGAAGGGATCACCCGCTTGGTGCTGCAGCCACTGCTGACTGCCGC
This sequence comes from Wallacemonas rigidus, assembly GCA_030849045.1. Classification (NCBI taxonomy): domain Eukaryota; phylum Euglenozoa; class Kinetoplastea; order Trypanosomatida; family Trypanosomatidae; genus Wallacemonas; species Wallacemonas rigidus. The sequence goes on from JASAOL010000540.1 coordinate 34,573, forward strand.
GCTTGAGCAGAGCCACCGACGCGCGCATCGCAGAAGCGCCTTCTTGAGCAGCGTCTTCTTTTTTTTTTTACTGTTGCCTACTCTCTCCCTGTGTCTCACCTCGACTGTGTGCGGCTGCCGTGTGGGAAGAGAAGTACAAGAGAGGGGACAAAAGTGCGATTGAGGATCGGGACGGCGGTGAAGGGCACGTGTGGGTGCGGTACAGTAGGCCCGCGCGCTGATGGGTACGCAGAGCAGGCGAAGGAAGATGTGGCGCGTGCATGGCGTCTCCATTTCCGGCAGGCTTGGGCTGGGCTGTGGCGGAGCTCCTTTTTCTCTCATTTTTTTAAAACTGCTGCTGATTTACTTTTTCTCCTCGGATGGAGCCGTTCACATCAAAATAGTCTGTGTGACCACACGAGCGACCACCAAAGCAGACAGCGGTGCCAAGAACGCGCGAACGGGGGGGGGGGGGGCGTGGACGTCAAGGTAGCCTTCCATTGTCACTCCTTCAAACCTATAGAAGAATGTCTTGCATGCCCCAGATGAGTCGCAGCTCCCGCTCAGAGGCACCGTAGGCCATGGTGAGCTCCTCGCCCTTCTTGATCTCTCGCAGGGAGCGAAGGCAGAGAACCGGCCCCGAGTCAGGATTCTCAACCACGCGCTCCGGCACCATGACGGCGACGTTCTCCTTCTCGCTGTGATTGCACATGTCGATAATGGGGCACAGGAAAGAAATGGGCTCCTTGACCAGAACCGAGGCGGTGGTCGGCGCGCCACTGCCCTGTGAGGGTTGACTTGTACTTGTCGGTGTCACAGCCGGCTGCACGATAGACGGGTCCGAGAAGGCGGAGGCCAGCGGCGTGTCTTTGAACGCGAAAGCTAACAAGCCCAGGTGGTCGACGGGCACCATGCGGCTGTACACCATCGCGAGCGCGTACGTGATGACCGGACGGACTTCAGCTTGTGTGACGTGAAACGACTCAGCCAGCGCGCTCTGACAGGTACGGCAGACTTCCGCCCCGTCGAGCCAGCCGGCGAGGTGCTGAAAGAGCTGCTCAAAGTCGCCTTCCATGCGCGGCAGGAAGTTGATGTAGTCGATGGCGTCCGCCCACAGTGCGTTTTCAGGCGCCTGAAGTACCTGCGGACGCAGTTGGCGCAGCAGCATCAGATATGTCATGTAGAGCGCCAGGAGGAATTGGTTGTGACGAATGAGGGCACGCTCGAGTACGCGACTGTTGTGAACAAAGCGAGGCACGAGAAGGTACTGGTCCTGCACGTCCTTGGGAATGAGGGACATGAATGCGGCATTGTTCAGGGCCGTTGCCGGCGTCAGGCACGCGCGAGCCGACATCATCGCAACATTTTCGTCCCTGGCGATGTCCTTGTTGGCGATGAGACCGCGTATCTTGACAGGCTGTGTGACCACCACACGGCCTGCTGAGGCCGCCGGCGGGGCGACACCCATGGGTGAGTGCATGTCTTGTGCGACAGGGCGGCGACGTGTCACGAACCCGATGCGGCAGAGTCCCCGCGTGACGACCTGGTGGCGGCGGCAGTATTGACTGAAGTTCTTGGCAATGTCCTGTGGTGACTCCAGCACACGCACGAAGTGACGCTGCTCATAGACGGGCATCGGCGCGAGAAGCCTGTGTGACGAGGAGCACTGACCGATAATAGGAATGAAAAGGGCGAGGGGGCTGCACGAAGCCTACAAGGTAAGGGAGTAAGAACACGGGTCAACCACAAACCGTGTAGAAGGAGAAACAGGGAAGAGAAAAAGAGGATGACGGGGAGGGTAGCGATAAGAGGTTAGCGACACTGTGGCGCTCAACGCATTGATGAACGTGTTGGCAGGAAGATGGAGGCAAAGTACAACGTACAGCCCCCTCCCCATTGTTTGTGTGAGGTCGAGAGGCTGTGGTGTCGAAACCGAGGAAAACCACTCGACTCGCACAGCCCTCCACATTGTGTATACATCCGTACATGCTTGACACCTCACACAGGTGTTCACTTTTTCTTCTTGTCAGATTCAAGTTGCACCGCTTTCGTCATCGCAGATGGAAGCCGTTTCCCGGACACGGAGTGTTTCTTACCACTCTCTGACCCGGAGGCCTCACCCACACCGAAAAACGAGGTAAGGGGGAAAAGGAAAAGACACGTAAACACGAGGTGAAAAAGAGTGGAGAAGAACAAACAGAGATGGTTTGAAACCCGTTCGCGTGAGGAGGTTGAGCTACTCACACGCAAGAAGAAAATAAAAACAAAGTGGTGCAAGCGGCGTATTCCACGACGAACAGAGGCCTTTGTGACAGTGCATGACAAGGTGATGGGCGTCAAGGTACAATCACAATGATCGTGCTCTTCATTAACATAACGTTCTCTTCTCTGATCCGGCAAGGCTTACTTCTTCTTTTTTTTTTTTTGTCAAAGAGTGTGTGACGCTGTGTGCATCACGCTTTCACCGAGAGGCACTCTCCTGGATGGGCTCGTCCGTCACTTGTGCACAGTCAGACAATACCTGCGAGAAGAAAGACATCCGTTCGGGCGTGCACGCGAGCCAACTCACCGCGCGGAGCTTTAGGGATCGGTCGGTGTAAGCCGGTCCGAAAGGGACAAAAATAAACCTGAAGTGTGGCTGTGAAGAGCGCTAGTGAGTTGCTATGAACCCGTCGAGAGAAAACGCACGATGACAGAGAGAACACAAACTTGTGCGAGAAGAGAGAGAGCGTGAGCAAAATGCCGCCGCGCCGAGCAGAGACGTCGCCTCTGTGCGTACGCGCGTGCCGAGCGAGTCGGGGAATATTTGAGGGGTGCTGTGTGGAAAAAAAAAAGAAAAAAAAAAAGAGGGCGAGAGGTGAAGGGAATCAAAACAGCCTCAACACAGAACAGCCGCGGAAACAGCAGCAAACACGAAGAGGCTCGTGCTACTCTGAGGGCGTCCCCCCCCCCCGTCTACGCCGCAAGCTGCGCAGCCTTCTGGTCCTTACGAGCCTGGATCACATCCGTGCGCTCCTTCTGCAGAGCGGCGCTGTGCGCGAACAGGCGTTGGATGTGATCGGGGGAAGGGGCCACCAGATGGCATTCCTCGCGCTCGCGCACATCGCAGGGCATCTTCTCACGGTTCGCGCCCGCGTCGTAGTTGCTCTGGAGGCGCGTGATACGCTTGGGGTCGGTGGTAAAGGCAGGCGTGTTCATGGTGGCGACTGAGAGAGCGTGTGGAAACAAGGGGCGTATGAAGCGTATGGGGTAGTGCTTGACGCAGGCTGTGCGTGGGGAGAGATGACGACTGCGGCCACACAACAGGGGATGGCGGTGGGCACGATAAGAGGGCAGATCGAAAAGCGCAGAAGGAGGAGAATGTGTGTGTGTGTATGTATGTGTGTGCGATGCAGAGTACCAAGAAGGGATGTACGGGGACATGACAACGAAGGGCTGCTCCGCGACGAGCTGTGCATTTCTCGTCGATTCAGTGCGATATGTTCATCGTCGTCGGCTCATTGGACGCGGGCGCGAAGTGAACGTGCAGTCATTGATGTGAGAGGCACGCGCGTCTGGCCACCACAGGTGCCAACCGGGCGAGTGCATCGTGTGTTTGTAAGGTACCCGTCGTTGTGCGTTCTCTTTTATTTGAAGTTTGGTAGAGACCACGGATAGCCTCGCATCCGATGTTCATGTTTGTTTGTGGTCGAACAAAGCTAAGACGAAAAAGAAACGGGACTAAACAAAGAAAAAAAAGTCAAGACGGGAAACACACAACGGGATTCCGTGAGCTCGAATAATGAGGTATCTCAACGAGGCGCTAATCATGTCCTCAGGCGACGCCAACACGTAAGAAAAAGACCCCCAAAACGGCGGATACTTTAGAGTGCCCATACGAATGAGTGTACCCCTCCCTCATCATGTTTATTCTTGACGCGTAGTGCCACATTGTTTTCCCTACTCTTCGCGCTTCGCGGCCCCCACACAGAGTTTTTCTCTAACTCTCTACGTTTTTTGTTGTCGGTGGTGGTAGATAAGAGTGCACAGGGCAGATGTCGCGTTGCGTGCGTTGATTTGTTCCGTTTGTAGGTTTTGTTGGGAAAACGCACCTCCATGGGAGAGGCTGACGACTCGAAAAACAGCAACAATGAAAGAAGAAGAAGCACATGAAGTCGGGCTCCGTTTTTGACTGAGGGTGTCGTGTATGCACCCGAGGGGTTGCCGCCCGTGAAGAAAACAAAAAGGAAGAGGGAGAACAACTAGGGAACATGCCACGGACAGCCTACTTTTGTATCCGTGGGGACGCGTGCATCACACTACAAATCTTGCGGAAAGCCAAGCTGTGGGCAAGACGGTCAAGTCAGAGCCAACGCCAGGAAATGTGAAGTCATGGCGCGGGTGTGGTGGGGCGAACACAAGGCGGAACAAAGCAGACATGCGCTGGTATCATCATTCATAAAGGGACAAGCGCGCTGCAACTATGTTGTCAACTCACGCTTAGAAGAAGCGGAAGTAGCGGACGCTCTTCTTGCCAGTGGGAGTCAAGTTCGCCGCGTCAAATTCCTTGATCTTCTTCGTTTTCATTTCCGCACTGTAGCTCTCGAGAGCGTTCTGGAAGAGAAACTTGAGCTTCTTGTCCGACACCACAAGCAGCTCCGTGTCGAGCTGCTCGCGCAGATCGGTTGGGACGCTCTCGCGGCAGAGGCCCTCATCGTAGTTCTCCTGGAGGCGCGCAATACGGTGCGCGTCGCGGGTGAAGGCGGGGGTGTTCATGGGCATTTTTGAGGCTGCGGGTGGGCGGAAAACGTATGTTCGGCTAACTATTTAACTATTTGTGTGTCTGTACGTTACCGGTTGCGAATATACTTTTTGTTTTTGTTTTGTTGTATGTGAGGTGTGAGGTGTGAGGGGCTTCGACGGGGGGAGAAACACTGGAGAACAGTCGAAAAGAGCAGAACGCGTAGACGGTGGTAGAGGAGAGCGGATGGGCGTACTGAGTTGTGGTCTACCGCCACGAGGAAGAGAGCTGGACTTGAATGAAACCGATGACAGACCAACGCGCACCTAGGCACGCAGGACGCGATGCAGCACAAGAAGAAGACAAGGCCCGTATGCGCTAGGGAACGTACGCCCTACGGCAACGGCACTCTGTCCGTACACAGCCCGTGGCGCATAATCGAATACATACTGTCACGTGCTGGTCACCGTTTCGTCTTCCCATGACGACAGAGAAGCCAGTCTTCTCCACAGGTCGTTCGGGATGTCGGTACACGTGCCGGTGAAACAGACGAGACTGACACACAGAGGGGAAACACTGAGACTCTAAGAACACGTATAAAGACCAAGAAGGGGAATCTCGAAGAAGAACAACATCCGGGGCACGACCGAGTGCTGTCGTGCGCCTCCAGCCTTCCATGACGGCGACAGGGACTTCTCATCTTCTTCAGAGCCTACAATGACGTGGTGGCATTCATTCCATTCTAACGCGACGATTTATGTCTAAAGGTACAGGCACAGGCGAAGGACAACAACAACAACAACAACAAAAAAGATACATGCGAAGGAGATGAGGGGCACTTCGATCCGCGGGCGTGAGCGCGACGCGACTTGGGTCGCGCCTCAGGAGGAGAAGTGCGCAGCGCGGCGACCTCGTTGACGAGAGAAAGAGAAGCCTTTCCTTTTTGTCGTGTCCCCTACACGCAGCAGAGGCTCACGGGTAGACTTGTATCTGCAGAGTCTCGGTCCACCTCTGATGCGAACGACGTTTGCTTCGTAGCTGTTGGCTACCATTCTGTGTAGCGCGTCGCTTTTTCTCGATCAGCGGCGGGAAGAGCCGCGGGCTGATTTACGCGCTTTACGGGTTGGTGTCTTGGCGCGCGGTTTCTTGGCCGCCGCCTTCGGTGCGCGTGCCGCGTTGACCGGGGCCACCGCCTCGCCATCCTCTTCTTCTGACAACGAGTCTGCGTCGCTGTCGAGGACGACGTCATCCTCGGTGCTCGCCTTGTTCGTCGCGGCGACGAGGAACATCACTGCCCACATGACCACCGCCCAGAGCGCCACTTCCGCGGCGGCCGTCACAGCGGGGGTGGCCACCAGCGCCTTGGAAGGCCACATGCTCTTGTACGCGGCGCCCAGACGCGCGAGGTGCGGGCACGTGCGCAGCACGGCGACCACGTAAGGACGGATGAGGTGGCCCACCGTGATGGCTGGGCGAAAGGAAGACGGTGAGAGCTTGGCCACCATCACGATCAGCATGCCCGCCTCCACAAGGCCGTTGGGGATGGCAACCAGCGCGACGAGGATAGGCCACCCGAGAGGAGACGCGAAGAAGCGGTTGAAGCGGTTCGCGCGATGGTTGCCGTGCGGCTGGCGGTAGAGAACACGCAGAAGAGCGACCTCCGTCAGCCCAGCGCTGAGACCATACACGAACTTGGCGGTTGTGTACGACCAGATGGCCTCACTGCGGGACGCGGGCGAGTCTGGGATGCCACCAGCCGCCTGCGCGTTGAAGTGCTGGCGCACCATGACGACGGAGGCCGCGCCGCTGAAGGCGTCATGAGCGAAGGGCTTCACGCACGCCGGCATGCGCGCCGCGACGGCTGCTGCCACAGCGCGAGCACGCGTACCGATCACGTCGCACACCTGCGTCGCCTTGGACACACACTGCGTGCCCGCCGCACGCACAGAGCGGCACATGCTGCAGACCCTGGCGTTCGCGCTGCGCCACGCGTTGGCCAATGACTGCAGCACCGTGGACCACGTGGTGCGAACGAGCTGCCCCGCAGAAGCGGTGGCCGCACGCACAGACGCCGAACTCGCACGGAGTGAGGCGCCTGAGGACGCGAGACCACTCTCAATCGTTGAGCGGCCACTGGCGAAGGTGGAGCGCACGGCCGCATTCGCCTTAGACGCCGTTGCCTTGGGTGAAGGGCCGGCCTCCGCGTGTGACGCCGCAAGGACCAACGCGACGCAGAGAAGCAGCACAAGGACCACAGAGACGACACGAGAAGTCTTCATGATGACAGAACGTCGAGGTCGTGCGTGAAAGCGAATCAAACAGGATCGGACAGGAGGGAGAGAGAAAAACGAAAAGCACACAATCTATAGGTGCGCTGGAGCTTGGTGCCGTATCAGCGAAGGAGCCGCCGCCGACGAGGGAAATAATAAAGAAGTGGTGTGGGAAGAGAAAAGAGGACTTTCCGAGTACCTGAGAACACATGAAAAGTCGTGAACAAATCGTCAGTAAGAGGCATGAGACGGTGTAGCAACAGGAATGGGCAAGCGTGAGAGTGACATGCGAGCTGGAGGTGCTGACAAGCTGGCGCGTCCATCACCTGTTGAAGACAACGCAGACTCCGCGGCTGGCATCATTGAGCCGGGATTGCGAATGAGAGATGCAGTGCGCGAGGAGCGAGGCATGTCACTGCGGTGAGTGCGGACACTCGGCAGATGGCGATGAGAACGCACACCACCGTTTTCTGTGGGCACCCCATATCACCTTGCGAGCATGTCAACAAGCCGCCTGCCAGAATCCACAGCGAGGAAGGTGGCAGGCGGCTCTAGCAGGCCGCGCGTTGGCCCACCATCTAACTTGTGTTTCTTCGTGAGTTCTCGATGCAGAAGCCGAACGTACCAGTTCAGGAGGTATCCCACGGCGCGTCAAGTAGCCACAGAAAAAATGCTCGGGCCATGTTCCCTCGCGCGCTGTTAGGTGGCAACACGAACCCTGTTCACCTTTGTCTGAGTGATGAGGCCTTGTTTGCGTTGGGTGACCGTGTACGAACGCTTCAACGACGCGACGCGGAGCCGCGGCTGCAAAGGCACGGAGCGCAGAAAGACGAAGACGGAAAAAGAAAAACAACGACAACGACAACGACAATGACAAGAGCCCTCTCCAAGAAGCAACCGAAAAAAATAAATTATTCACCGAGATGCACCCTCGCCGTTTCCGCGTGCCGCGCTCAAGGACTGAGAGGGTCCAGAGGCTTGTTCGCCATGTGCGTGTAGTACACAACAGTAGCAAACTTGTTGCAGTATCGTGTGGTCACACCCATAACGGCGTGGTCCTCGCGGCGCTGGAAGTACACGTGATTAATGGAGACACTGAGGGGAAGCGGCACGTTCTCGGGTCGTATGCGCATGTCTGGGTCTAACCCTTCGTCGACGACCGCCATGCGACCGTCCTTGCTACAGCGGACGAGTGTCGGTGGCGTATTGAGAGGCGTGTATCGTAGGTGCAGCGGCGCGATGGGTGGGTACTTGCGGGATTCCTCGAACATGATGGGGTCCTGCCCCCAGCCACTGCCGTCCTCCATGACGTCGTCGTCCTCGCAGGTGGTCAAGAGCACGTCGTTGAGAAAGACCGTGTTGGCGGGCTTGCCATCGCGGGGTGGTGCCGGCTTGGGAAGAGGAACGACCGCAGCCGGCGTGGAGGACACCTGAGGCTGCGCGGCGACCGGAATGGGGGCGTCCGCTGACGATGGCGCGAGCGGCTGCGAGCTATCCACGACCTCGCAGCCGTCCACGAGGAAGCGGAAGTTGTGATTGCCGGCGGGCAGGTCCAGCAGTGCGTAAAACGAGTCGGTGCTTGGGGACATGGGGACTGGCTGCCAGCGGAGACTCTCCACCATCACGTACACAGGTTTGCGACGCTCGATCAGCGCCGCTGTGTCCTTGTCCACGTAGCGCAAGACGATTGGGTACTTGGTCGCATTGGACGACGCCTGAGCGGTGCCGGAGGGTGCTGCCGACGAGGGGGTCGGCGAGCTCACACTGCTCACGCTTGTCGTGCTGCGCTGCGACGCCGTCGCACTCCGCGTGGGATCGGCGTGCTTGCTACTGCCTGCACCCTGGCGTGCTGCGTTCGGCGACACCGCGCCCGGCGACGCGTTGCCAGATGCGACGCTCGGCGTCTGTAAGACGGCGTCATTGAATGCAGAAGGACGCACACCGGGGCGGCTGCCGGTGGCACCGCCCATAGACTGGACGCTGCGCTTCGCCGCGGTCCGCTTCGTGTCCTTGGCGTTAGGCTGCCCCATCTTGGACGGTAATGCAGGCGAACTAATCAATAAGACGAAGAAGGGTGACACCTCGGTCGTCTACCTTGTCCTCGTATCACAGAGATGACCAGGGACGTGGAAAGGTCAGGAGGGATAGGATGAGTCAGAGACACGACAGCGCGGGTGATAAACGCAGTACAAGGCCACCCAAAAGGTCACAGCAGCAAATTTGGTGTGCACCAATGGAGGCGATAGCGAAATGGGAACGGAGAGAGGGATTGAGAGACACTGGGAAAATGGGAAAAACAACAACAACAGAGGGAGCACGTGGGAGTACGAGACACGCCTGCCACAGAGGGAATAATAGCACTGAAATTCGCGATGCACCGAGGTGCTCTTCGATATGAAATATAAGAGAGTCAATGAAAAAAAAAAAAACCCGGAACGGTTCTGACAGCTACGCTCTGCAGAGGTTAAAGCAGCGTGTTCGTGCGTGCGTGCAACAAGGCGTGTGTTGATTGTGGGGAGAAACAAGTAGTGTGAGAGCAGTGGAAATGCCGAGGAAAAGGGACGCAATCAACAAACCGCGAGAGATCAAATGAGACGGGGGGGGCGCACGGGAACGCACCGCGTTGGTTGAAGTCAGTGAACATGTGCAGACTAGCGCTACGCACATGACAAAGACCGTGTGCAGCCACTCCTTCCACTTCGCACGGTACACGGGAGAGCCTCGACGCACGGTGGTAACAAGTACTCCCGAACCAAGGAGAGCGGCACGTGACGCTAGCGCACCACCCCTCCGCGCGTCGTTTATCTTTGGGCGACTCTCGCCATATTCTCACACACTTCATTTGCGTACGCTTGTCTTTATTCAGTCTTCTCTTGTTCGGTCTATTCGACCTTCTGATGTGTGTGGTTGTCAACGAGTTTTCTAATCCAAAATGTAAGATGTCGTGTGTGCCAACGCAGCGAAGCGCAGCTAAGAACCCACACAAAAACAACGGTCAGGCGAGTGTCGCCGGGGACACCTACAGTTCAGCGGCACTGCTGATTTCGTCGTGGTCGCGGGACAGCGCACTGGCGTCCACGTCGTCAATCAGCTCCCGTGCCACAGGCCCCACATCCACCTGAAGAGTCGCAGGATCGACGCCTACTGCTCTGGCCACAGGCTCAAGTCGGTGCACGAGGTCCAGGACAGCGCGTTGAAGTGGGGTCACGGAGAGGCGGTCCAGCTCCTGCTGTTGAATCATGTCCAGGGAATAGATAGTGCTCTCCTGCAACGCACCCAGCGCATGGAAGACTTGACGGAGCTGGCGCAGGAGAAACACGAAAATATCATCGATGGCCTCGATGGACGATCGGGGCGAGGACCCCGGCGTGCTTGTGTCATCGTTCTCTGACACCCCACCACTGCGGGGGGACAGGTTACCCGACCACAGGTGACTGCGCTGCAGCTCCTCGCGCACGCGCTCCACGCAGTGTTGCAGACTGTCGCTAAGACTGCCAAGAGCGTCGGCCGTGACCAGCAGACCGGCATCCTCACTGTCTTTGAGTTCAGCGAGACGTTGCTCAACCGCTGCGAGACGGTGCGCCAGATAGGCGGCCGTGGGCGGCACCGCACTGTCCGGTGCCGCGCCACGCGCAAGGACGTCGTCCAGTTGGGCTTGCAGCTGCTGCAGCTGCTCGTCGATGGGGTCAAGGATCTCCGCGAGATTCGCGTCGCGACGAGCAGCAACGGACACATCCGGCCCCGTCATGGCTGCCGCCGCCCCAATGGCTTCGAGTCGAGTGGCCAGTGGCTCTAGTCTTGCGTCGGTGGTCTTCTGCCACTTGTCGAGTTCGTCGCGCAGTTGGTTCTCCACGCAGTGAATTCGGGCCTCGACGAGAGCGTATCGTTCTTGGATAGTCGCAAGGAGCTTGGTGCAAAGCTCGTCACGGTCGGCGGAGGTCGTCGCGGCCAGCTGAGACAGCTGCTGGCAGTCTTGCTCATGGTGATGCACGCATGTTGTGGTCGCGTCGCTCACCCGCGTGCGGAGGCTCTCGTAGGCCTCCTGCAGGCCGCTGACATTTTCCTCGATCGCGCGTAACTTGATGCGCAGTGGCTGCACGGAGGCATCCTGCGCGCCCCGCAACGCCTCCTCGAGCGACCGCAACTGCTCGTGTGCACGTGTCAGCATCTCCTGCTGACTCGCACTGAGCGCCGACTGATCGCGTGTAACGTTGGCCAATGCTTGTTCGTGCGCTTCGATTTTGTCGTTCGCACGCTGCGCGGCTTCTTCCAGAGCAGTGCGGGCGGCCACGTGGTCGCGCTGCCAGTCCCGTATGTGCGCGCGCACCGCCTGGTCGCGTCCGAAGACATCCGCCTCCACAGCGATCACGCGAGCGAGGAGGTCCTGCAGCTGCGCCGCCGTGGAGGCGTCTGTCTTCGCCCGCGCTTCTCTCTCCTTGATTTCATCTACGCTTCTGTCGTTCTCGCCCGCCCTTGTCATCGCGACCCGTCGCTCATCTTCGAGCTGCTGTTGCAACGCCTTCACGCGGTCAGTGAGGTCGTGCACCGTGCGGAGGTGAGGCTCCACGAGAGAAGCCAATTGCTCCACAGCGGCGCCATCCGTCGAGAGGTTTGCGGCCATGCGCGCTGGCGTCAGACTCTCGCGAATGCGCGCCATGCTGTCCTTGGCGTTGTCGCGCACGTCTGCCACGAGTTTTTCCGCGTGGTCGCTGAGGGCAGCCATCTGTTTGTTGGCGAACGCGTCGCGCTGATCAGCTTGGCCACGTAACTCGGTGCGCTGCGTCTGCAGTGCCTGCTCCACGCGCTGAAGGCCTGCGTTGAGGCGAGTCTCCGCCTCGGCGAGCCCGCGTTGGGTGTCTGCGAGCTGTTCCTTGATGGTGCGCAGGCCATCCACCACACTCGCGTGGTCGGCCTCGAGCTTGTCGGCGCGAGTGGCCACGGCACCGATGTCGGATCGCAGTGTCTGAACGGATTCCGCAGAGGCCAGCGGTGCGCTCACAGGTGGCTCCGCGGCCGAGGCAGCCACCGTGGACGGTGCAGGCTGAGATGGGGTTGCGGCTGGTCGCTGCTCAAGGGTGGCAACACGCTGCTCCAGCTGACGCCATGCCACTTCCTTGTTCGGCGTGGCCGGCTCCGGCCCGGCCACCGCGCGCTCCTTCGCGGGTGCCGTGTGCGCCGCGATGGCCGCGGCAAGTGAGTGGTTTGCATTCTCCACGCCTGTGACTCGCTGGGAGAGGATCTCGCCCGCCTGTTTACGGCCCTCGTTGAGCTGGTCAGCATAACGTCGGGCGTTGGCCTCCGCGTCGGCAGTCCGTCGCCCGAGCTCCGTGTTGAGGTCAGCCAGCTGCTGGGCCGTGATCTTTTCCTGATAGGCCTTGCTATCGCGGAGTTGCTTTTGCTGGCTTGTCAGGGCTTCCACCGTTGACTGCAACGCGTCGAGAGGGTGCACGCAGTTCTCCTCAAATTGACCCTTCAACGCCTCCATCCTGGCGTTCAGCGCGACCGTGAGACGCCGTTGTTCCTGCTGTAGTGTTGCAATTGTGTTTGTGACGTTGTCGAGCTGAGCGGCGGTGGATTGTGTGGATTCGGTTTGCTGCCGTTGCCATTCCGTCAGTCGGCTGAGGTGCTCCTTCTGCACGGCGCGGAGTGCCTCAGCCTGCGACTGCTCCGCAGATTGGTGCTGTGCCTCCAACTCTTCCACCGATGACGACGTTGCCTTGACAGTGGTTGTGAGTTCCTGAAGGGAGAGCTGCGTGGTACGCTGGTTCTGCTGTATCGCATTCACCGCGTCGCGTAGTGCCGTTTGAGTCGCGTCCGCACGCGCGCTCTCCTCTTCGACACGCGAAATTATGTCGGCTTGTGTGCGTTGTGCCGATTCCACCGCGGTCAAGCGACGGGTGACCATCTGCACCGCCCCGTCGGTGCGCTCCCATTCACGCTGGTGGGCGGCTTGGGTCTGTTCCAACGCTGTGTGTAGAGGGGCGAGGCTCATCTCCAGCAGACGCCGAACCTCCGCTTCGGACACGGTAGCGGTCGCACCATTTTGACGCAGTCGCTCGCGGTCGTCAAGCAGCTGCGTGACAGCCAGCATGACCTCCGCACGCGCACCGTCCACCTTGTTGTGGAGTAGCTGGGTGTGGCGCAGGGCATCCTCCTGCGCTTGCTGCTTCACACTGCTCACATCGTTGCGTAGACCGCGGACCGCGTCCTGCACGGCCGCCACCGCGCTAGTCGACTCCACGCGTGTCTTCTCCAGCTCTGCGCGGTGTGACACCACGGACTGACACTCGCCCTCTAGGACAAGAAGTCGGCTCTCCCACTCGCGCTGCAGGCGTCGCAGCTGCTGTTCAGTGGTGGCCGTCAGCGCCTGCGAGATGCCGGTGGACTCGAGGACTTTCTGCAGCTCCGCGTTGAACATCGACTGAATCGCGTTGAGGCGCAGCTTGACGAGCTCCTCCGTGGCGTCACGGGCCGCCTCGCGGGCAATGCTGCGCACGCGCTCCACCTCGACGGCGACCTGCGTCTTCACCAAGTCGGACACGACGCTGTCGGCGCGGTCGTGACGGTTGTGAAGTCTTTCCGCCTGCGCGCGCACAGTCGCCTCGACATCCGAGAGACGGCGCTTGACGTCCGCGAGGCTTGCTGCAGTATTCAAAAAGTTGACCTTCGCGTCTGTCAGCGCATCTGCGCCGGCGCCGGTCGTGACGTGACTTGTATCGACCAATCCGCTCGTCCCATTGAGCGGTGCGTACACACCAATGCCGCTGTCGCTCACGGGACCGGTGCGCAGGCCACGCTGATACGCCTGTCGTGTCTCTAGCGCACGAACAGACTGCTTCAGGTACTCGTTTTCTTCCTTGAGCTGCGTGACGGAGCTTGTCAACGTGGCGACTTGGTGCTGGTGCAAAGCCCGCAGGTCGTTGATGCTATCGGTGCGCGCGGCGCGTTCCAATGCGAGTTCCGCTACGAGCGTCTGGATCTGCGATCGCACGAGAGACTGGGAGTGCAGCACGTCCGCCAGTGCCGGGTTCTCATCCGCAAAGACGTTTCTCTGAGGCACCGTGGTATCCGTCGCCGCGCTCTGATAACGGCTCCTAGGGAGCGGCGGCGGGACGTCCAGGCGACTCCCACCGGTGATCCGGCTGCGCTCATGCAGGGGTGATCGCTCGCCCGGAAATAGTCGAGTACGTGCCTGCTCGTAGGTCACCTCCGCGCGTTGCAGTCGCTCAAGCGTTTCGTTGGTGGTGCGCAGCGCGCGGTCCACCGTATTGGACCACGGCGAGCTCATTCGTTCTCAGCTGTTGTTATCTGTGAAAGGAGAGGACGGGTGACGACGCACAGCGACCACTAAAAAATTAAAGAGGACTTGTCAAATGTCACAGCGATGTGCTGGTCTAATTCAATTCTAAAGGCGAGAAAAACAAAAGGCGAAAAAGGAAGGTGGGGCGAACAGGTAAGTGCTTTGAAACGAGTTGTACAGTCGCTTGCCGATCAACGAGGTGAGCGAATCACACACACACACACACAAGACAGCAACAAAAGTAACGAAGAGAGCGGCGTGTCTGCACAGGTGACGCTGAGGCTGACACGCGGCGATTCGCTCTGCGACTTCCCATAGAAGTGAACGTGCCATACGAACACACAGTGACACATGGAGGAGAGGAGGAGAGAGGGGTGGGGGCGAGAAGTGAGGATGCGTACTCTCCGAGAGAAAAACAGTGAGAATTAGGGGGGGGGGACAAAGGCTCAAAGAAGGGCGTCTTTTGAATCAAAGGTACTTGGTCGATTAAACGATTCTGGAGAGGACGACACGTGAGAAAAGCGAGGCCAGCGGAGTGCAGCAGGGCGAAGAGACGGAAAAGAAAAAAGCAAAGTACGGGGACCCCCCGTGTCTGAGAGAAGGAGAGAAAAACAAGATAATGACACCGATGGCGACCGCAGAGACCCCAACTTGACAAAGGCGCGCCACACAGTCAGAGCAGGTACACACCGTCTTCCTCAGAGTCTTGGAAGAAAGAAATACCGGGGCTTGTTTGGGCCATCTGGCGAGGGTTGACGGCCTCATGAATGGTGTCTGCAGCGTTACGGGGCGTGTCTGCCGCTGCGGCTGCACTGTCCGAATGTGCCGACTCCGTCCGTCTGCGTTTCACAGGACCGACTAGCGGCGGCATGCGACCTGTGACTCGATGGGCGGGTGCCGCTACTGCAGCAGCTGCAGCAGCCGGCTCTGGGAACAGCTGTGGAGACGAGACTGATGTGGAGAGAGTGTTCGCATTCCTCGCCTCACCAAAGCGCCACACCGGATTGATCCCGAGAGTGGACGTGCGGCGATGAGCTGCTCTTGTGCACGCTGAATGGGCCGGCAGTACCGCCGTCGGCTGAGTGCGGCTTTCGAGTGCGGTTCTCGGCAGTTGTGCGAGCTCTGATGGCGCCTGTACTGACACCGGTGCGTCAGTGGGCCGCGCGACGGCTGATGCGGACGCCGTGAGTGCGGCGCGAAGACCACGGAGCTCCACCACACAGTCGGCGAGTACAGCCGTTAGCTGTTCCTGCGCCGTGGCTGCGCGAGAGCGAAGCAGTTGATCAACATCGCGCTGCGCAGCCCGCTCGCGGTGCCATTGTGTCAACACATCTGTGAGACCCGCAAGCGCCTGCGTGTGCGCCTCGGTGACCTCTGACAGTGGCTCAGCCTGCAAGGTCCTCTGCGACGCGGCGGTCAGCGGCGGTTGACGTTGTGCCGGTGGTGGCGGTGGTGGAGGCACGCGGATGAAGCTCCGCTGCATACTGGCGGGTACCTCGTACGCGGACGCCACCACCGGCGTGCGCTCCGACTGTGTACACGCCCTCTGCGTGGACCTCTGTGTCTGCGTCACGTTCGGACCGGCGTCTGGCGCAGACTGTAGTGGTGGCGGTGGTGCGGGCACGCATTGAGAAAGGTCCCACGCATGAGGCTGAGACGGATACGTGCTCTGAGACTGCCCCACTAATCGGGAGCTGTGTTGCTGAGAAGCGACGATCCGGTGTTGCCGCATCGAGTGTCACGACAAAGAGAGAGACAGAGAAGAAAAAAGAGAGCCAGACGGAACGCGATGATGCCGGTAGCGAAGAGCGACACGCGCTCACCGGTGGGAAGTTGAGACCTGAGTCAATGGCTGGGGTAAAGAGGAAAGGAGTGATAAGGAATAGGACGCGGGTGCAGACACAGGCATGTGGGTGGCGAGAACACCGTGCCGGCGGCAGTACCGGCTTCAGTCTGAGGAACAGTATGAAGTAGCCGCTCGAGCACTCCAGCGTTTCGGGCATCTAATCAGCCACTTCAATCGCGTTCTGACGCCGTGGTCGCGACGCGCCTTTCGCATCCTTGTGCGTTTCCATCTTTCTTGGAATAGTGGAGTGCATTGAAATCATTTCAGTGGTGTCAACCACAGTGTGGCCGGCCTCTGATCGACACGTACGCACAGTACGGCGAGTGGGAGGCGTGGGGTAGACCAAGCGCAACAAAACCAGTAAAGAAACATGAAGTATATAACGGGGTGAGCGGCCCGCGAGCCACGAAGAAAAGATAAACGCAAAAGAAAAGACTTATATTGAATATGAAATAAGAGAGACAGAACACAACCAAATATGAAAAAAAAAAAAGTGAGAGTGGAAACGACGGTGCGCATCGATCGCATCATCGGTGTGCATGAGAAGATGTAGACAGCTCGCCACTACCTGTCTTTCTGCTGATGCGGGCCCTGGCGGGACAAGGGGCGTACCAGCATGCACCTATGCGGCCGCCTTGAGCGGTTAGTCGAACTGAAGCCAGCCCAGGCATTCGGATTCATGATCTTCGATGAAGTAGCGGCCATTGTCGATGGCGAGACGGAACGCTGCACTGTACGTATTCTCACCCCATTCGTGGAAGAACCGGTTCTGATCGGCGATGTACACAATCTTTCGATCAAGGTCCACCTCTGTAATGACCCCAATGTGACCCCATGGACTACCGTGACTCATGGGGTAGATGATGAGACTCTTGGCTGGTGGTGGTGTCGGCGACCCCTGACGAACAAAGGTACAAGGCACACTGACCAATTTCGGCTGCTTCACTCCCTCCGTGTACACAGGCTTCTTGACAGAGGTAATATCGGCAAAGCAGTAGGCACAACTCTTGCTGGGAAGCAGCAGACCCTTGGCCATCCACAGCCAGCGTCGCGCGAATTCCACGCACTGCCACTTATACCCCATGAAATGATTATCCTGGTAGTGCTTCTCGTTCATCCAGTGGTTCGAATGACCATTGCTGTAGGCAGGTACACCCTCTTGCGTGCGGCCGCAGAGCTCGTTCACTGGCACGCGTCGCCGAAGAGTGGCTGTCATGTCGTACGTTTCGTCCGCAAGAAAACCGTCGGGGTGGTTCGTTGTGCAGCACCCACAGCAGCAGCAGCCCATAACAGGGCGTGAAAAGAAATAAGGAGTTTGATCGGTGTGCGGTCACGTACTCGGAGAGCTTCTGTCCGACCGGCGGCTACAATCAGCAAGAAACAAAACCCAAAGGTGAGCGAAGGAGAAGGTGAATGGGGGTTGGATGACTCAACCACGGTTTGAGATGATAGCGCGTCACACAAACAGAAGTCTGCATGAGAGCAGCGAGCGAATCGCAAGGAGAGCCCCTCTCATGTTTGTGAGACTCTGTGGACATGCTCGGTGACTCATGGAGTACCAGATGACGTCAACAATCGAGCTTTTCTTTTCTGTTCGTCACGAGAACGGTTGCTCATTCACGTCGTCTTGTCGAAATAGCATAAGGCCGCCAGCAAAGGGAGACAGCAGAAGAGGAAAGAGCATCGTCGACTGAACAACAACAATCGAGACACCTAGGCAGACGTGTTCGACACACACACACGCACACATGCAGACACACAGAGAGACATGCACATTGACATACTGCTGTGCTACACTCCGCGCAATACGGTCGAGATCGGGCGGCGGGATATGTCGATAAACGGTAACGTCGACCCAACAATCGCCGCCAACAAGGCGAGCACGAGCACAATGAGGATCAAGACGTACGGAACATCGAAGGCGAAAGGAAGAACAAGAATCTGCGTGAGTTCAGCGCTGACGGTGAGGCCTATAAGGACACCCGCAATCGCGCCAAACACAAAGGCGGAGATCACAATGCAGAGCGCCTCGTAGATGGACGCACGGATCAGCTGTGGTAGGCGGAACCCAAGCGACCGTAGCACACCGATGGACCACACATTGAGCTGCACGTTCGAAATGAACGTCACCCACATCATGAAAGCGCACAGGATGATACAGACGACCGCGGTGAAGTAAAAAAAGGAGAGGATAAGGTCGCGCACGGAGTGGAGGCCCTCCACGACCTGCGCGTTGTCGGTGGTCGTATGCACATTTACGTTCGTGCGGGATTGAAGCGCATTGACGAAGCGTTCGCGCGCCTTCTTGGTGAGTCCGTCCTTGAGCTGAATGTACAAGTACTTGTATCGCAGCGTCGTCGGGCCATTCATGACGAGTGCAGCGGCGGAGGCGTTGCTCAGATCGGTATCGATAGGGCTCAAAAGTTGGGCAAAATGTGGCTCAGTGATGATCAGCGAGCCCGATTGGAAGCCCAAAGGCAGGGACGAGATGCCGACAAAGCCGGACACGCGGTCCATGAACGCCCGTGGCTCGAGCGCAACCTGCGTCCGAGAGCTCGCGGAGCTGTTCGTGTGGTACACGTACGACAGCCACGCACGTCCGCCAATATCGAGTCCCACAATGCTCTTTCCGGCGGCCGCCAGCACGGTCGGCATGACGACACGGCTGCTCGCTTGCACTTGCAGCTCTGCGGCGCCTGGAGGAAGACCGGTGGCGAGGAAGGGTATATCGTGAGCATCATTGTTTGGTATAGAGTCGCGCGCGTACATGGAGCGAATGACGTCCATGCTGCCAAAGGCATTCGCTGGGTACGGGTACCGCTTGTCGTAGCTATCGACCATGTTGAACTGCGGGTACACAGAGTCCATGAAGGTTTCCGACACCGCCGTGACCGCAATGCCCCAGAAACTACCGACAGCGTTCTGGATGTAGGTTTGGTCAATCTGTGGGTAGCTGGACAGATCAAACGTGCGGTAGCTCCAGTGCGCCGCGTAGCGACTGCCCTCGTCGCCGCGAAGAAACGCATCGAGTGCGTCTCTGTCGAGGGGCGTGTCGAAGGCGCTTGAGGCCACCGTCACGGGTGCGCCGCCCATGAGCTCGGTCAGGTCGGCAGAGATGTGGGCCAAGACGGTGAACATGACACCAGCCGAGAGCAGCCCGGCGACGCTGAGCATGAACATGAGGAACGCGGTGGCATTGCCTTGGCGATGACTGCGAAGGTTCTTCTCGATCAGCGCCTTCAGTCGCCGTTCTTTACCCCAGAGAAGGAGGTACAACACTCCCCGCTCCGCGTATGGCTCAAGCACGAACAACATCATGCACAACCCACCAACCAGGCAAATGAGGATAACGTCGAGCAGAATGAAGAACATGAGCATGTTCTCAAAAATGAACGACATGGGCATCAGGTAGTAGATGATGAACCCGGCGACAGTGAGAAACAGCCCGAGCGCGACTTGCCGCGGCGCGAGGCCGATATTCTCCAGCCGCTGCATCACGATCTTCGTCTCATTCTGAGCCTCGCGGTACACATCGAGCGCATCGCGGAGGCTGCTCCCCAGTGCACTCTTGACGGGACGCCAAGTGGCGATGAGAGGCAGTACCAAGCCCAACACCACACTGGTGACCACGCCCGCGATGGACACGTGGGCTGCGCGGGCCGGCGCCTTGGTGAAGTTGCTGAGCGCTGCCTCAAGCACAGCATTTGCGGCGATGACGAGCCCTACACCGATGGCAGTACCCGGAATGTTGAAGGCGAGCGTCTGTGTGATGAGCACAGCGGCGACCTGATTTTTCGGCATACCCTGCGCGCGAATCATCGCGAGCTCGAACTGCCGCTCGTCCGCATTGATACGGAGGAGGGCGAACATGAGGAGGCAGCCGAGGACGATGATGGCGACCACGATCGCGATGAAACTTGAGATAAGCAACACCTTGAACGTGTCGAAGGCGTCCAGCGCAGCCGCCAGCGGAAATTGCACCTGGCCGTCAAAGTCAAGTCCAACCGATTTCATCATGGAGTTACTCTTCGCCGTCATGAGACGATCGCGCCTTGAGGCCTCTGCGTAGTACATGTCGTAGCGGTCGGTGAACATCCCCACCACAATCATGGCCGCGTCCTCTAGACGGAACGTGCGCGCTCGCTGCACCACGGACACGTTGAGGAGATCGGCGTACGTGGGGAAAAAGTACTGTGTGCTGGGGGTCACCGTTTGTGCTCCAAGGAGGCAGGTCCCATCGACGAGATAGGGGAGGAGCTGTTGGATATCCATCAACACCACATTGCCGACTGCAGAGGCGTACTTGCCGTCCGCGGACGCGATCGCATCGGCCATGGTGGCGGGAATGCTCGTGGAGGCCAGGTCGAGAATGTTTACGCTGTCCCCCGGGATGTCGTTGAGCTCAAAGAACGCGTTCAGGTAGAAGGACATGGCGTCTGTCACGTTCTTCGGACGCGTGACGTTGAGGGCGAGCCCATCTGGGTCGCCGCCTACCGACGTGAGCAGATCGAGTACATCCACGTTCACGTTGACGCGCTGGCCAATGTTCGGCGTCACGTTAATGTACTCGGCCGCGGAGTAGTAGATCTGTGCTTCCCCGTAGCCGATCTGACGGTACGGCCAGGCGCGCCCGATACCGACTGCCTTTTCGTGCGCGGTGTCCGCGACGATGACAGTCGCAGATGTCGACGGAAACTCGGAGATGTTGGAGGTAAGGTGGGCAGCCGCTTGTGCGCGCAATGTGCCGCGTAGCATCCACCTCGGTGACGCGCCGTGCACATCCTCGCTCTGCATGATGCGGAGGTGGATGTCCGTGAAATTGATCAGCTGTGTCCTGCCGCCGCCGAAAAGAACGATATCCATCTCTCCCGCGCTGAGTTCGGCCAGACGCAGGAGGACGTACGGGGCCTTGTCGATACCCACAAGCACAAGACCCGAAAAGAACACCAGCAGCAGCGTGGCAATGAGTCCAATGACGAGGTTACGCGGCCGTCGGCGTAGATCGGCTGTGGTGTACGTCAGACTTAGTCTCAGCGCTCGGCAGCATCCTGGCGGCGCATCCTTCTCCTCGCAAGGCGTTGATACTTCTGTCGTGGTTGTCAGCGACTGCTCTCTGCAGCCTGGTGCCGCCATTCTGTAGGCACCCGAATTAGACACGCTCATGTACTGAATGTGTGTGAAAAGCGACTCGGTAAAAGACGAGGTGAGGCACGGGACAGTGAAGGATATAGCAAGATCGAAACAGCGGGGGAAAAAAAAATAGTGAATAAACAGTTATGCTCCATTCGAGCCTCCCGCGGCAGGAGGAAATACTGGAGTCCCTAATTACCAGAAGCGAAATGGCTAGTTTTGTCAGCGCACGCGCCTTGGCCACACGCAGCGGTGGGAGATGTGTGCGAACGCGAGGCGGGAAGAGGAATGGGGTGAGAAGGTGAGGCGCAAGTACAGGTGAGAGGTTGAGCCACTGTGAGCATCGAGTGTGGTGAGAAAGGGGAGGAGGGGGGGGGGACGCGCAGTGCCGCAAGGGGGCAGCGAAGAAAAGAAGAACAACAACGAAAATGAGTCTAGTAGATATCGGATAGGCGTCATTGATGTGTCCTGATAAGCGCACCATGGGTGTCATGTGCCTG
This sequence comes from Wallacemonas rigidus, assembly GCA_030849045.1. Lineage (NCBI taxonomy): Eukaryota > Euglenozoa > Kinetoplastea > Trypanosomatida > Trypanosomatidae > Wallacemonas > Wallacemonas rigidus. The sequence continues at coordinate 56,318 of JASAOL010000540.1, forward strand.
ATTTGTTTTATTTGGTGGTGCTTCGAGAGTGGTGCTCACTCAGAGCCACAGGTTTCTGTGAGTGATGACAACGCTCGTTCCCTTCAGAGGAGCCAGAGCGAGGTACGTTTCCGCCATTGACTGCGCGTCTACGCCGTCGGCGCAGGATGCCCGCGTGCGAATACTTCGCGAACGGCTGCGGTCGCCTCGGCCATTGTCAAAGGTGGCGCTTTGGCGTACCTGCTGTTCTCGGCGACGGAAGGGAACCACTGCCGGACATCCGCGGCGTGCCGGTGAACCAGGCGCAGGTCAAGACAAGGATTCACCACCTGGTAGCCGCTCTTCTGAAGCTCGTAGATGACGACATTCTCGGCTTGGTAGCAGTTCTGTGGGTGTCCAACGCCCATAAGGAACTCGCCGGGGAGCGGGGGGACGACGATGAACGCGTCATGCGAGCCCCGATAATCGGCGATCAGTGGTGCGTCTCGACCGTCTTCACTCTCGTACCGGGTGAGTGCGAGAGCGAGACCCGCTGGTACCGTCGGCGTCCGTGCTGGGCATTCGCTTGCTGCATCAAAGAGCGACTGCACACTGGACACAGAAAAGTGCGTGTGCGAGAGGTACACGTCCGCGTTGCAGACCATAGTGAGGCAGCCTTGCGAGAACTGGTTGGCATGATGGAACAGGTCCGCGTAGACGGGCATGAAAGGGTGCAGGCGAAGTACTGGAATGATCTTGCGGCGCTGCGCCGTCGTGAGCGGCGTGCGGCCCGATGACCCCGTCGCCCGTTGGAGTAGGGAGGGATCCAATATGTGCTCCGTCAGATGCGCGTACGCCGCTTCGCCTTCCACCAGCAGGTGGACGCGCTCCACTTCGGGGTGCCGACAATTCATGCAGAGACAGTCCAAGTACTCTTGCTGACGTGCCGCGGCGGCGGGATCGCTGGCCGAGCGCAGCGCCGCCCCTAGCGCAACGGCGCCTTGAAGTGGCTTCACTTTGAAGTACGTTGACACGACATGCATCGGAAGCCTACGGACAAGAAGGCGAGAGAGCGAGTGAAGATAGGAAACCGATGGGGAACAAGTGTCCCACGAGCACGGACACTCTCCGTAGGCACACCATTCGGCGAAAAGTAAGAGGGAAGGATTCAAGAGAGGTCAGAGTGATGTCGGTGATGGCGCAAGGGGACTCTGTAGACGCGATAAGAACATATTCGTGCGTGTGCGAAGAAGGGGCGGGGGAGGGCACTGTCGCAAGAGCACGAAGGTGGTCTGTATTGGCTCACCAACGACATGTGTCATCGTGAACAGACAACAATAGACACACACGACATGACTGAGCAGTGGCAATCGCGCCGATGTAAATGTTGTCTGTGCTGCCGTTGCGCGCTGGACGTGGTGAGCGACCGCAATCAGTGTCGACCGCATCACGTATTGAGATGCGACGCCCCGAGTGTGGACAGAGGGAGAAAAGCGAACAAAAATCAAAACAGGAGTGCGATGTCGGGAGCGCGTTGTGACTGTCCACTATTTTTTTTTTTTTTTGTGTGTGTGGTGGTGGTGGTTTGGCATACTGAATGGACTCCTGCTACTGCACATATTCTGCACACCGGTGCCTCAGCGTGAGAACAAACAAACAGGAGATTCGTGGTTTCACGACATCTCCGAAAAGCAAATTCGCGGTCGAGTGTTTTCTGCTGCACACGCGGCACATCATAACAGGAAACCAAATACACGAGAGAGACAGACAGACAGACAGACAGACAGAGAAGAGAAGAGAAGAGAGGACAGGAGCGCAATGATGCAGCGGTATAGGATGTTGAGATATAAGAAGAGAACACAGAAGCAACGGCACAGACAAACAACAACCCAAGGAGGGACACAACGAGCACGGCAAACGTAGTCCAAACGAGAGGGGAAAATACAAGAGAAACAGGGAAAAGAGGAGGCATGATGTGACGACGACGTTCTTCAACAGGCGAGTGCCGCGCAGCTCTCGCCACTCCTCTCCTTAACAATTCACTTCTTACCATGAAGGTGCTGAAAGGCGTACGTTGTCGTCTCGGCGTAGACCTCGCCCTTCTTCAGCTCAGTCGTCGGGAACTGCGGCATGTTCGGACTGTTGGGGAAGTACTGGCACTCCAGCGCGATGCCGCTGAAGCGCTGGAAACGCTTGCCTTTGGTGCCATCCGCATCCGGCGGGAGATGATTGGCAGTGTAGGCGACCACAACAGGGTTTGTGGTCCACACAGACATCTGCAACTTGGTCTGCGGACTGTACAGCACGGCGGCCTCACGCAGCGTGGAGTCCCACGTCTCCAACGCAATTGGATCATCGTAACCGCCTGTCACGCGGCCCTGCTCTTTGGTGCTCTCCATGCCATCGCGGATGCACCGCATGGTACTGTAATCGTGTGTCGAGCCGGCAGTCGGGATCAGCTCACCTGTCGGAATGAGCTCGTCGTCGGTCTCTGCAAAGTAGGCCGCGTTGAGTTTGAGCTCGTGATTGTCGACTGGTGTGGGCAGGGGTGCCGCCGCGCCTGGATACAGTGGACGAGCCACACCGTTCAGATTCCAGTACACGTGATTGGTGAGGTTCACCACGGTGGCATTTGCCTTGGAGGTCTCGGCGAGGGACGCCTTGTACACGACGGTGAGCTTGGGTGCCTCCTTTGAGAGCGTGTAGGTTGCCGTGACGTAGAGGTCGCCAGGAAACCCTTGATCCAGGTGGGGCGAGGTTAGGTGGAACGAGACACCGATTTCGTTATCGCCGTCCGCGACAATGTACTTCCACTGCTGCTTGGCAAAGCCCACAGGACCTCCGTGCAGTGTGTTTTCATTCTCGTTTTGCAGCAATTTGTAGTCGGTGCCGTTGAGAGCGAACTCACCGCCGGCGATGCGGCCAGCGAAGCGACCTATGCTCGCGCCGAGAGCGGCACCCGGAGCCGCGCACTCGTCGGCGAACACGTAGCCCAGACACGTTTCCTGCCACGCGTCTGGCGCGTCCGCCGACGTGTGCGTGTTGCGAACGCGCACAGAGTTGATGGAGGCACCGTAGGTCAGCAGCTCGACTTGCATGAGGGCTGTCCTCAGAATGATCTTGAAACCGTCGCCGAACGACTCCACGCGGGTGCCGTGACCATGTGAGCCCTGTGGGCTGGTCGCCGGTGGCACGTTCTCCGGCTTCGGGCCGGACACCTCCGCCTCGATAGGGGACGCCAGGTCGGTTGGATTGATCGCGGCCTCCACATAATTGTCGTAAGGTTCACCAGCATCCATGGTGCTGTGCGATGGAGTCTAGCGGGAGAGTTTGATAAGGCAGTGGTTAGAAAACGATGTAAGGGGTAAAAAGTCAGTTCGATTAGGCCGAGTGCGGGCGTTGGAGATGGCGCGCAGAAAGGCGGTAGCGAGATCGAACACGACGTCGTGGGTTGCTTTGGTGGGCGTGTGTGTGACAATCAGTGAGTCCAGCAAGAGAACGGAGGGGCGACGAGGGCGGTGAATTCAGTGGGGTTTGTCACGGGGATGGAGATGTGCAGGATAGTGGTGTCGAAGGGACAGGCCGGCGCGCGTTCAACAGGGGTTGGTGTGCTCCACATGCTGCCGGCACGAACGCGACGCGGCGTGCACAAGCTGGCACGAAATGTCTCTCAACAGAGAGAGAGGGAGAGAGAGACACACACACACAGCACGAAAAAGATCGCGGAGTACCACGACCTCAATGAACGGCACCAGATCATTACTACATGCATGTGGGGGTGTGGTGCGCCACGGGAAGAAGCAGTGACCGCGGGTCAAAACAAAAAGCAGATGAGAAGAGGTAAAAGCAAAGGGAAACAAACAAGGAGCTGGCGCACGTGTACTCCCCCGTTGTGCAGGCAGCGTCGGGGCGTGCGCATAAACAGTATCTGTTTCACGGCGGAGAGGCTCTGGGCAGCGACGCGGTTACTGCTGGCGTCGGCATCGCATACCGTGCCTCGGCAGCGAACACAAGGCACGTCTCAACGGCTCTGTGTGCGGTCACCATGTTGCCTTGAGCCATGAAGAGACATTCGTCACCTTCGCGAAGGCTCCGTTTGAAGGTGTCAAAGAGCCACTCCAGGAGCGCCACTCGATCCGAACTGAGGTGTAAGTGAGAAGAGGTTAACTTTGTGGCCACAGGCGTTGGGGCAGAGGTGATTCTGTCGGCGTTCATCGTCCCAAACGCGGGGTTGCCCGCAGAGAGAGGCCCATCCATGTGCAGCCGTGTCAGCTTGAGTGTGGAAACCTGTGAGAGACGGCGGATTTTGGCCCTTGTGCTATATTGGCCTGACTGTCTGTCGGTGTGCGTGTGCGTGTGCGTGTGCTTGCACGTATTGGATCAGCCGAAGACGAAAACGAGAAGACGGAAAGCAGACAGGTATGTTTGAAGAGAGCTGGATCAAACCACTTGTCCGGCACGCTGTCCGATAGGGCACCTACATGTCAGGAGAGGCGGCGGCACTGCTCACCGCACGAGTGGAAGGGTGGAGCCACATCCATGGCTATGGCTATCCTCTGTACTTGGTCGCAGATGGTTGTCATATGTTTGTTGTAGTGGAGAATGGGAAGAGACAAAAAAAAAAGTCCGCAATTCACAGGAGTGTCAAACGTGAAACGGGAGCTCGCTCCGACACCACGGTACCAGACTACCAGTCGTGGGCGTGACGCGCTTCTGTGGGCGGCATGCAGTAAGAAAGAATGCTGTGTGGGGAGACAAGGGCGCGGGCGCCACTCACATCGCCTTGTCGCAGGCACGTCAGCATGCTCCCGCGCAGCGCCTCTAGAGCAGACATGATAGCACACACGCCTCCCCAGTCGCACACCGCTGTGCCCACGGCTCCACTGCTCGCCCTTCCGACCTGCGAGAGCATCACAGCGGCGATCAGCAGCAGCAGGCGCTGCCGTTTGAGCCCACTGATGCTGCCATGTTCGCTCATAGGACAGAAGAGAAAAAGTGCGCTGGCGAAGACACTTGCGCACTCGCGCTGATCCCTTCGCCACAGGCACCGGTACGTGAACGGAAGAATCTCCCACGAGGCCTTGTCTGCTGGACCGGTGACTGCGAAGGGAAACACACGACTGTCGACACCGCAGGAAAGGATGGTGGTCCGCTCGGCGACGTCTGCTTCGTTTGTGAGGCTGTCCGCACTCGCTGTGTGGATCACATGACACAGCGCGTCAAGCAGGTGTGGTGGCGGTGGGGTGTCCGGTGTCAAGGCCAACGCGTCGTCTGCCAGGCGCTGTACGAGGTCGACGCCTGACCGCACCGCTTGCTCACAGAACGGATGCGTGAGAACGTCCACATCCTCCATGGCAGGAGCAGAGAGGAGAGGCGCCTCCGCCTCCGCGTGTGCGTCCGTTGGATCAGACGACGGAGCGACTCGCAGTGTAGGCAGTAGCGCGAGGCTGTTGAGCGTGTGCCACAGCCATTGCGCTGGGGCGGTATCGCGCAGACTTATGCAGTCGTCTGAGCGCGCCATATCGGCCGTGGCGCGGGCCATGTTGTAGAGGACGGCCAGCGTGACGTACACCGGCAGAGGTATGTGGTACAGCGCTGGCGCCTCGGCAGCTGTGGTCAACAACTCGCCGAGGCGTGTCTCGCGCGCGTTGGCAGGGGCACAGAAAAACGGCACAAAATCGAGTGCCCACCACTCTGCTTGCTGGCAGAGAAGCCAGCGCATGTGTGGAGATGCTTGCAGTGGACAAAAAGCGGCGCCACGCCGGGCCCACAACGCGTAGAGGACCACCGCGCGGGTATGCGCACGGCACTGGCTCTGTGTTTCGGGTGGTCGGTGGCGGAGTGCAGACAGCAGCGACGCGTTTGCACGTGGTGCCTTATCGTGGCAGCTAGGCATCTGCCAGACACATTTCAGCAGAGCACGCCACGCAGCACGTCCGTACCACAGACATCCCGTGACCGCGCAGGTGAAACCCACCGCAACCCACAGCGCGCGGCAGCAGGTCATGACGCGTAGGCAGAGGCGAGGGTTCGTGGCCAGCACCACGCCGGCGAGCGTGAGCAAGAGGCGCAAAGGGACAGAGCTGTTTCGACGCTCTGGTCCGGTCGAGCTGTCGTGCGCGCCCTCGTGGGGCCCACGCTGCGTGTCACATCGCGAAGAGAATTGGAGGGCAGCGCACAGCGCGTCTTCGTCGCGAGCAGAGCGGAAGAAGGGAAGGTACGGGACGCACTGGCTCACCGCAGCCACCACCGCAGGGGACAGACGCGCCGTCAGCGTCGACAGTGACGCAGAGTGAGGACCAGGCTCACCTGTACGACTACACCCCTGACAAACACACATCTCTCGCACAGCTCGGTCTACAGCCTCCTGGGTAATACCGGTGACGTGCTGGCGCCGGCCCAACGCACTGTCGAAGCGCACCATCTGTGAGGGAAGCAGGGGGCCTTCGGGTGGAGTGACCAGGCTCCGTCGAGCAAGCCATACCATGCCCTCAACTAACACGTCCAACACGCTGAGCATCACCCACACCACGCACACGTGTAGACGCGGCGGTGCACGCTGACCTACCATGAAAATCGGCACCGAGAGTCGCCACAGGCTAGCACGCAGAGGACTGGCCAGGGGGCGGCGCGAGCCACGCATGGCGAGCTGCGCAGTATCCAGGTAGTGTAGCTGCTGGACAAAGGCGTGGAGCAGCAGCGGGCCTGAGAGTTGTGTTGCCAGCTGTGTGAGCAAGTCCGCGGCATCAGTGCCGGCGCACACCAGCCGGGCGGCAACGTCATCGGCGAGGCGCTTCCGGTGTGCGTAAGCCGCGCTCGTCGGATTGGCGAAAGCAAAGTCCGTCTGCACCAGGGCCTCCACCGCCGTCGCCGTCAGGAAAGCCGGTGTGTGAGTGATTTCGCGAAACTGGATGGAGCGGAGCAGGGCGCGTGTGCTCGCTGCACTCCAGCTGCCCACAGAGAGCGTCATCACTGATTCTGCCGACTCCTCCTGCCCCAAGCCGTGTGACGACGTCTGTGAGCACCGGACGTCAACCTCGTATTCTGCAATGTGCTCCGTCGCGGCGACGTGAGTGAAGGGGGACAGACCACGACTGCTCACTCGCGTGGGCGCCAAGCGCGAACCGAGATACGTGTCTTGGTGCGGCGAATGCGACGCAGGGCATGAGGTCGCAACGGCTTCGGCCTTCCGCATCCTACCACGGTCGCCCAACTCGGTCACATCGGCTGTGCTTACAGCGGCAGCCAAAACAGCCTCGAGGGCGGCCTCAATCCAGTCCCTCCGAATGACAGCGCCGTGATCGGTGTGCGCGGCGAGCAACAGCAAGGTGGAGACGGCAGCTTCCGCGGACGCAGCTGTGGGGTCGAGCCGCCAGCGGCGAATACATGCGTCTTCCGCAGCAGCTGGTGGCACTAGCGAGCAGCTAAGCAACGTTTCCAGTTGTCGCAGACTCACGGACAGAACCGCGTCGGCGTGCAGCAGAATGAAGCAGAAGAGGTCGTCAGCGGAGACGACACCGTCGCCATCACTGTCAAGGAGCCGGTGATACTGCTGCGCCAGGGGCGATGACGAAACCGAAGCGCGTCTTCGCGGGGACGCGAATAGGGTGCGGCGTGCTTGAGGTGATGAGGTCCCGCGACGTGTCACGGAGGCATCCGACGCTTCACTGGTCAGAGAAATTGTCTCGTCTATCATCTCCACAGGCGGCATGGTCGTATCAAGACTCGCAGGTAGAGTGAGCCCCGGGACACGGGCGTCGGTTGATTTCAATGAGTGCGTGGGCTCTTCCACCAAGTCGCGTGGCAGATGTGTTTCCCCTGTCTGTGGAGCCACTGGGGGTTGTTTACGCACAGTCTTTGTTTCGCGGTGCGGCGAAGCGCTGGCGGTACCACTTGTAGGCACGGTAACGGGGGAAGCGGTGTCCATACCAAGACCCTGCGCTCGCGGCACAGCGTGGACGCCGGTGGACACCGCTGGGGTCTTGACAGTCGGTGCAGTCTGCGATAGGGGTGCTCCGTGTGGAGTGAGCGGATCTTTGGCCGCCGTATCCCCACTAGTTTGGATGGGTGGCACAGGATCCGGCGATGACTGACGCTGTGTAGGTGCTGCCGGGAGAACGACTATCGGGCGTGAGACGGCGTGCGCGTCCTCGAGCCGCGTCGGCACTTGCTGGGTGTGATGGGATGGGGGAAGTTTTGTTGGCGCCGACGGCTGTGCTGGTAGCAGGTGCGGACGCTGCGTACCGGTCGCTGTCGCACAGGGCAGGGTCTGGTGTGTCTTCTCGTGATTCGCGATGAGAGGCCCCGTCAGGTGCGCCATGGCAGTTGTGGATGCGGGCAGCGCCACATCGGAAGGAGGCAGCGGGTCCGTGACGTTCGCTGTGGTGGCGCGCCGCGACTGTGCGGCCGGTGCCGGCGAGGCTTGCGTCCACGAAACTTTCCGCTTCGGCTTCGGCAGTGTCACGTAGCGGTTGGCGGTGGAAGAGGGAATAGCGGTCGTTAGTCGGTCAAACACACTGCTGCCCTCGCGCGATTGATTGAATCTTGCAGTCGTTTCCCTGGCGGACACCGCTGAGGGTCGTGCAGTGGTCAGCGCGCGCGCTGGAGTGCGCGGGGTCGCCGCGGATCTCGCCGTTGTACGGGGTGTACGCGACCCCGTGGTGGTTCGCGCAGTGCGCGGTGTGTCCATAACACCTTAAGCAGTCAAAACGAACAGATCTATCAGACAATGACAAGTGGAAAACGGAAATGAAAATGAAGCGGGTGAACGTGTTGCTCCGCACCTCGCTCGTCGCATCGCTTGCGGCGCCGCTGACAGAGGAATGAAAAGAAAATGCAAACTGGAAGCGCAAGAGAGAGAGAGGCGGAGAAATAGGAGTCCGGAGAAGAGGGAAGTCGAGGTCGCACACAGTGGAAAGGCCGGAGTGAGGCTACGTCGCACGAACAAAAACAAAAACAGAAAGGTGTTGTCACCATGTGTGAGGTAACACCTCGGTCACCGTACGCGTGAGAAAGCACATCGTCGTTCGGTGAGAAACACACAGCATCACTAAAAGAGAGGGCAGAGCCACGCCTGGAGACGACACGTTACAGATTTGGGAATATGTGTAGGCTGGATGGCCTTGATGTCACTGTGGAGTTCCACAGGCACTTCTCATGTACATGCAAGAACGGGAACGCACGCGAGCGTTGAAAAAAAAAAAAAAAGAATGGCGACGCTGAGCAGCGGTGAATTTACAGTGGATGTAAGAAGCGATTCAAAACAAAAGACTCGAAGTGACGGCGTGCCACGCTGCAGGCCCGTGTCATGTCGCGTTGCCCGCCGTTTTCGCCGCAGCTGCGGGTGTCGTCTTAGTTTTCTTCTTCCTCTTCTTGTTCACGGCAGAGGCTTTGGTGCGTCGCTTGTTCTTGTTGGCCCCTGTCGCGTTTTCGCTCTGCCCACCGCGGTACATCGTCTTGCGCTTTGCGGACGTCGCTGATACAGCCGCCTCCAGGTCCCGTAGATCTGCGGTGCTCGTGAGTGTTTCGCCTCCCTTATCACGCATGAAAGCTTCCGTCAGCAGGCGGTACTCGCGTTTGTTGATGTCGATCTTGTGCTGGCACCACTCCAAGAAGCGGTCCGACTGCACGGCAGTGCACTCCACCAGCACTGTGATGACCTTCACTGTCATGGCCAGCGTCATGCTGCGCCACCACAGATCAAAACACGTCGGCACGAAGCCGGCCTCGGCCACCACGCGGTCACGACCCGCCTCTAGCAGCGTACGCGGATTGATCGGGCCGGCCTTTGCGGTCATACGCTGGATCTGGTCGGCGTACGAATGACCGGTGACTGGCTGACGCGGTTGTGCCCCCGTCGTCAGGAAGGTCTTCGTGCGCACTAAACGGCGCACCTCCTCGTCGTAGCGGTTTGCCAGAGAAGGGCTCGTTGAGACTGTCGCCTGCGACGCATCGCCTCTTGTGCCTGCCATCGCTGCGGTATCGGCACGCTGTGACGCCAACAGCGGACTGAGCGCGTTGCAGTCTACTAGGGCCACGCCACCCTGATCGACGATCAGCGCGGAGATCAGACTAAGCATTGTCTCGTCCTCGACGGGACGCATCAGCGTATCGTAGAAGCGCGGGGAGTTGTGGTACACATTGTCCAGTGCTTGTGAGGCCACCATCGGGTGGAGCAGCACGCCGGTGAGCGCCGAAAGATACGGTGAGAAGGAGAAGGCCGAGGGCAGCGCGTTGGTCTCCATGGCGTGCTCAATAAGTGGGTGTTTGCCGGCGACAAAGTCGAATATCTTCTCGATACACCCCGCGGCGACGGAAGGCAGCACCTCAAACTCAGAGACTACCACGTTGCTCGTCACCTCTGTACTGGCTCGTTGACAGAACAAGTCCAATACGCGCATCGCACAGTGATCGTCAACGCCCACCGTTCCTCGCTGCGTGCGAAACAAGCCCTCATCATCGTCCGGGTCGTAGCCGACGATGCCGAGCACCTCGTTAAGGGACTGAAGCGTGGGAGAGAGAGCCTCCCACGGCGCCTCGTCCATGCAAAGAAACGTTGTCTTCGCGGGACGCGGTGCACCACCTCCTCGCCTGGGCGAGCGGACCGAAAGCGAGTTCTTGTGCTGAAGTTCCTGTGGAATCATGGTGCGTGAGGTGGCCATAGTTGGGAGCGTCACCGACACATCCTGCGAAGACATCGGCGCCGAGCCACTCAACGCGCCGCGACTGGAGTCGAGTGCTGTAGAGGCGCCAAGTTTACCCGGAGTGCCGGGACTCAGGTTGGCAACCGCGACGGTAGGATCGTGCAGGCGGATAAGCGTGCCAGAGGAGACGTCGTAGATACCGGTGATGTACGGCGGGAGGGTGATTTCATCAGGCGGCACCGTAGAGGGCTTTGCCGAGCGCCTCTTACGGGCGCAGCTTGTTGACGTACCCGTCGGGTTCGGAGAGGCGGGACTGCTCGAGACACCAGTGCCGCGGCCGGCACCTCCAGACGCTGCGGAGGCCGGAAACTTCGCGCGCATCTTGCTGCCCCCCAGGGGCGGCGACGGGGTTGCGGACGGAGGTGAGGGTGTGAACGCGGCCGCGGGTGTCGGCGTGGGCGTTGCGGACCCGAACGGCTGCGTGGCGCGCGCCTTCGCAGCCGTGAACGGGGCGTTGACGAGAACCTTCAAATACCGTGCGAACGCGTCGGTATTCCAGCGCAGATGCAGAGGCGCGTTGTCAGGCAGGTACCCAAAAGCGACGGCGTTGTTCAGCGCGGGAATAATCCAGCTGTCGAAGAGGAGGAACTTCGCCAGTCGGTACTGCTCAACGCCCATGAGTAGTCGGTCGAGACTCTGCGTCGCTTGAATGTCATTGCGCATCGTCTTGGCAGCGAGGCGCTTGAGCTTGAGCGTGTGCACGTGCTGGGCCACGCGTCGTGCGGCGCTGCCGGGACGACCCTCACTCCCGTCGTGGGTGGACACCAGCACATCGCGGAGCAGATGCAGGTGCACCGTCGAGCAAAGCTGCGTTAACAGCGTCGTGACACCCTGTGGAAGACGCGTGGCGGACCGTCGGCCGTAGAGTGCGCTGAGAAACTCATTCATGGCGTACTGGATGTCTTGTGAGATGAGGTCTTCGAGGCGCTCCATCCGTGCCTCAAAGCCGTCCAGAAGATGCTGGGCGTTCATGCCCGCTGCGGCGGGTGCCGCGGAGGTGTGTGCGCTCGCCTGCGCGAGTGGGGACGCGCACAGCGTCGACGACCTTCTCGACGTCCCGGTGGCTTGGTCGAGCGCGCGCGGATCTGTGGATGACTCCAAGTCGAGCCGGTTCACATAAAGCAAAACGCTCTCCCGGCGAAGCACATTGAAGAGGCGGTCGAGGAGGTTCTTCAACCAGACAGCACCGTGCAGACGGATGTAGGTGGAAAGGATGATCAGCGGGGCCGCCAGCACGGTAGTCGCCTCGCTGAGACCACTGCTCTCCTCGCCCGTTGCCGTGCGAGCCGCATCTGCCGTGTTGGTAGGGCCTCCCAGGGGCGGTGAGCCAGGATGTGGTGCAGGGGCCTCGACCTCCTCCACGACGCGCGTCGCGGTCCGGCTGCGCCTCGCTGCGTGAGGGTCGTCACGAACGCTGTCATCGCCAACAGCGGCACCTGGGTCTTCGTGCGGGCTCTCGGCGGCACCATTGTCACTCAGCGCAGGCGAACGACTCGCTGTAGCCGTCCCGGCTGTGTCTTCCAGCGTCGATGCGTCGAGAACGGCGGAGGCAGCAGAAAAAGAGGAGTGCGGGATTGGAGCGCTGCGCATCGTCACCTGCAGGGTGGCCTTGGCCTCGAGCAGCTGCTCCCGACGCGTTTCGTAGCGGATGAGGGCTTGCACGAGTGAACCAACAGCGGTGTACTGCTGATGGCGGCCAGGGACGTAGCGGTGCTCCCGCGGCACCTGATGGAACGCGTTGTTGCCCGCACCGCCCGAAGTGTTGAGCGCGCCAGCCGGTGGTGGGGAGACGGCGGCACCGCCCCCGCTGCGAGGGGACAGCGGGGGAAGCCGTGGCGATGAGGAAACGGAGCCCGATGCGCCGCCACGGGAGCGGGACGCTACCTGTCGGGTTTGCGTGGTCCCGAGGGACAGTGAGCTTATCGCCGGTGAGGACGCCGAGAGCTCGTTGACGGTGAACGCCATCCCGCCGGCCTGACCAAGATGGACGAGTAGACGGGGCGGTGGGCACAGCGACGGGTCGACTGGTACACGTACGTTGGCGGTGGCGGCGTCGAGGAACCATGTGTTGAGCTCGAAGAGGGCGTTGAACTCTGCCTCGCCGAAGTGGCGCAGAGAGAAGAGCATCTCCAGCGCGCCAACAGCGTCCTTTGCCGCCTCATCTGCATCGTCGTCTTTGACAGCGTCGCCGTCGCGATCCAGCGCGTCCTCGCCGGGGGTGTTCGCTAAATTGGTCGCCTGATCGCCGTCGCCGTGGGTCTGGGCACGCGTTGTGCGGTGTGCGCCATTGCTACCTGTTTGGCGAAAGCGTGAGTCCGATACGTTGAGACCGGGCACGCTGAAGTCGGCTTGGCGGAGGAGTGCGCTGCGGTCAAGAAAGCGGGCTGCGGTCTCCTGATCCAGCGCGCAGTCAGTCAAAAACTGGCAGACCTGCAAAACCATCGTCAGTGCGTTCTTGGCTTCACTGTTTTCGAAAGCGACGATGAGGTTCTCTGTCATCTGCTCCATCACGCGATACGGACAGAGCTGACGCTGGACGGCGACCTGGTGACGGGCGGTGCGCGCTCGGGAGAGCAGGTTGCCAGCCATCTCCAAGTCGATCGTTGATGTGGAGGTGTCAGTGCAGTGAGGCCCGTGCCGGTGCGTGTGGGCCTTGATGACGCTTATCAGGACGAAGATAGCAGACACGTGCGCATAATTGTAGCTCTGATCGTGCATGAGGAAGAAGCTGAACGGGCTGCGGGGCCACACCTTGCGGTGCTCATACGCCTCCCTCCACGTCGCATATTGACTGAACATCGGCAAGCCTACAAGATCAGCCACGGGGCCGTGACGACCGGCCTTCTGTGCACGGACGGCCTTGTGGTACTGATCGCGCAAACGCTTCACCTGCGCCGGCGGTGACAGGATCGCGAAAAAGGGTGAGAAGCTCTCGTAGACACGCTGGAAAGACTGCTCCGTGGTGAGCAGCGTCGATGCGGGAGGCACCGCTGGATCGGGGAGCCTGGAGAGGTTCTGAAGCAGCTGACCGCTGTGAATGAAGCTGGACCGGGTGGCAACCTGAAGCAGCTGGAGGCGCACCATGGAGGCACTCGTGCCCTTCTCTGATGCCTCGCGCTGCAGCCACGCGAGTGCGCGGTTGTCGAGTAAAAGCGTCCACGCCTCGCTCTGTAGGTTGTACACTTCACGGGAGAGGCCGTGCGGGTTGCCGGGGTTCGCCGCGGTGGACATCATCATGTCGGCGTCGCGGCTGTCCCCCACGCCAAAGGACACCCCGCTGGGAGAGAACACACTGTCACCAAATGCTGACTGATTCCACAAAGACCCCGCCGCAATCGACTGGTCGTTTAGCGCGCGTTGGCTGCGTGGAGATAGTAGCACGCTAAATATCTCGGTGGGCGCGCCGTCTGGACCTTTAAGGAACTCGAAAAAGTTAGGTGAGAAGAGATCGTCTGCGTCGAGGCGGTCGACAAGCGTGTCGAGCGTGCTGCGCCTTCTCCGACGCCCACTAGGCGATCCGTCCTCGTCTTCGTCCTCGTCGTCGCCTTCGCCGTCCTGAGCACCACCACCACCGCTCTTCCCTGTCTGCGCTGCACCGGCCATCGGTGGTTGTTTGGCAACTCTGGAGGTCTTATCGGTCATCAGCAGCGCCACTAAATCCCGCTGGGTGGGGTACTGCGCGGTGGTGGTGCTCGGATTCTTCGGCATCGGCGGTGGGTACGCGCTGGTGCCGAACTGACGCATGTAGAGATTGTACCATTGGAAGTCGTTGTCCAACGGCGTGGTGAAGCGAATGCCCGAGGGCTGCTCATCCGCGTCCATCGAGGACAGCCGAGCCTTGCAGGCGGGTAAAAACGGCCGCGAAACGGGTGAAAGGACAGACTTTCCACGCCAAGAGAGAGCGAGCGAGAAGAGAGAATCAAGGAGACAGGCAAGACGTTGAGGTCGCGTGCACGACAAAGGAGAGGGCACTATGGACCTGAGAGACCGTGGTGACCACGTGCGAGTCGTCAGCCCAGGTTATGGCGGGGCGACAGCACCCTGTTCATTGGAGCGTTGAACGCGAAGGGAGCACCCGACACACGCCGTCTGGTACTCTCAAATGCCCTTCGTAAGAGGAAGAGACGCACACAGCACATCAACGACGCGTCTGTGAGTGTGTGCGTACAGCCCCCGCACTCCAAGACGCAGTGCGTGACGTACTTTTTTTTTACATTATTTTTGCACTTTATTTCTTTTGGTGCAAGGGAAGATACAGCGGCGAGTGTTTTGTGGGCGACAAGAGGCACGCACTAGTCATCGTGAAACAGCAACGTGGAAAGCGAGGCGACGAAAAAAAAAAAAAACAGAAAAACAGCTTCAGGCATGCGTAGGAGAGGATCGTCTTGTGGTGTTGTGTGTATATGTACTGTGTGTGGCACACCTCGAGAAGAGAAAAAGAAAATAGACACGGAACGAATGAGCCGCAGCTACTTACGAAGCGATCACGCACCAATCAGGCGAAAGAAAAAGACTCATCACGATGCGCGTTTTGGCCCACATCGCGCGGTGGCACGAAAAAAAAAAAAAACGGATACAAGTGGGCACTACTACTACGTCTGTCGAGATGTGTGTCCGCTTGGCGTGCACACTCATCTTTCGGTACACGTTTTTTTTTTTTTTGTCGCATCGCATCCTGCGTCCTTCTCCTTGTCGTTCTGGGATATCCTTCTCAACGTACGAGCTTTGTGCAGGTGGCGAGCAGCAGCCAGGCAAGCGCGAGAAGAAGGAAGCAGTAGAGCGTAAGCTGCATCACATCGGAGGCGAACCGTTCTGGCTGCAGACCAAGGTTGGCGAGGTACTGCACGCACATGATGGGGATGTGAGCTGCAGAGGACTTGCCGGTTTCATCCGTCGGAGAGAACATGCACGCCTGTCCATCGAGCTCGTTCACAAGCAGCGACTCGAACGCGAGGAAAAAGGGCGAGACGCGCTGAAATGGCTTCAGTGCGGCCGGAATCGTCTGCGCCTGCACGAGTGCGCCGCCAAAGACAAAATTCCACAGGATGATGATGCTACTGATGAGTGCAGCGGCACCGAAGCTGCCGGCGACGATGCCGATAGAGAAGACGATCAGCGTTTGGCACACGGAGAAGAGCACGATGATGAGAATGAACCAGTAGAAATGTGTACCGCTGTCGGTGCGGAAGCCCATTGGATAATAAATGATGGACGACAACACAACGGACGGGATAACGCGAAGGGGCACAATGTCCACAAAGACTTTGGACATGAGGTAGGAGAAGGTCACGTAAAACCCGTTTTCACGCTCGACGATGAACAGCTTCCGCTCCACAATGAGCTGCTCGAGGCAGCTCAGGGACACGAAGGATGTCACGAGCAGCAAGAACGACGTACTTCCCGCACGATTGAGTGCGCCAGGGAGGTCCAGCTCTTGCTCTTTGTAGAGAAAGGACATCAGCGTGGCCATGCAGGCGACGACGGCCGAATGGCAAACGACGAGATGAAACGACCCGATCAGGCACGCTGTCGCACGTGATGTCAGAATCGCCAGCTGCTCGTACACGTTGGCGTAATACAAGCGGAAGCCCGTGGTTGCCGCCATGATAGACGCCCCGTCCACCTCGGCGGCATCCCTCGAGAACGTCACATGTCCGCTATCCTCGGTGGGGTAGCCGGCGCCCGGGCTCGGCGTGCGCTGATGGGGTGGCGCCTGCGGCTGCTCCGTTGTCAGCACGTTGGGAGACGGCACTGTGGCCGACATATACGCCGTCGCCTCCCGCTGCGTGCGTCGATCGTGGCTGCACGCGATGTCCTCCCTCTGCAGCTCTGTGCGTGCGCCGTCGTCAAGGTACTCCTCCAGGCGCATGAGGTACTCGGCGGGATTGGGATCATCGGCGTGCGAGGGGACGCGCCGCGTGGGGCCCAGCGCCGTCTTGACGCGCGCCTCCAGAATCGTCGCGGCTCCGCGCGCCGGTCCACAGTACACGCTGACGCCGTGAGACAGTAGGAGGATCTGATCGAATAGGTTGTAGATCTCCGTCGACGGCTGATGAATGCTGAAGATGACGATAGGGCGGAAGGAGAAGTAGAACGGCGCGTACATACGCATCGGGGAGTCCTTGGCGAGCTCAACGACCGCCTCTGTCACGTGCCGCGCACTGACCGCGTCCAGACCGCTCGTGGGCTCGTCGATGAAGAGGATGCGTGGGTTAGCCAACAGCTCTACAGCGATGGAAACGCGTCGGCGCTCACCACCGCTGATACCGCGGATGGTGCTGCCATTGCCGACAAGTGTGTGCGCACAGCGGCTCAGACGCATGCGTTCGATAATCTGCTGAACAACATGGTCAATGGTCCGGTGTGAGAAAGCCTGGGGAAGCTTGAGACGCGCTGCATACTCGATGGTCTGTTTGACCGTCAAGGCTGGCAACAGTGTGTCCTCTTGAGACACGTAGCCAATGAGGTTGCGGTACTGCGTGGACGTGCGGCGGGAGATGGAGATGGGCGTGCCGTTGAGGGCAATCTCGCCGCCGACGTGGCCGGCCTTGGTGCGCGCCGACAGGAGGTCGAGCAGTGAGGTCTTGCCGGCTCCAGAGGGGCCCATGATGGCGAGAACCTCGCCGGAGTGAATCGAAAAGTGAATATTGTCCAGGATCACGCGGGGGGCGGCCTCCTCTCGGCTGGCGAGGCACGGGCCGGTCAAGGTGTAGTGCAGTGAAGAGACGCGGAGCTCAAGTGGGCTGCGGTTCAGCTCACGCACCCGCTGCACTTCTGTCTGCTCATCAGGGGTCAACGCAGCAGCGCGGCGGTACACACTCTCGCGAATGGATACCGCACTCTGTGGGCTGCTGCTGGGGTGGCCAGACCCACTGAGCAGCGGCCCCTCCTCACTTTCCTCGTCCAGCTCGTTCACAGCAGTCGCACCGGCGCCGCCGTCATGACGGTTCCGGCTGACAGGCCCGTCACTGCCATCGGCGTCGTCTGCGGCGGTCGGTACGTGGAAGAGAATCAAGAAGTCCTTGGCCCTCTGGGCTGAGCGCTTACGGGCGGTGTACCAGTGCACCACGCCACCCGCACAGAGGAGGACGACAAGCGCAAACAAGGCTGTCATGTAGCGTTGGTAGCGGAGGACGGACGGATCTGGTGGGGGGCCATCCGGAAACGCCGTCTCATTGACGCACTCCGAGGCGCGACACTGCGCGTCAAAAATCAAGGTGATATCGGTGAGGGTCAAGGTACACACACCGTTGGCAGTGCCGCACCGAATGCGAATACTGTTTTTGATAGCAGGGAGGATCGTATTGTTGAGGATCACAGACTCGGAGCAGATCGGCTCGTAGCGTCGCGAAGGCGGCTCCTGTGCACACGCGCAATCCGTTTCCTTGCACTCGTACACGACGGTCTGCTCGAGCGGCGCCGTCTGCATGCTGAGGGCTGTGACAAAGATGTACAATGTGACGACAATGACGATGAGCACGGCAAGCGTCGCCGTCACACATTTCATACGGCGGCTGCCGAGCTGCTTCGAACAGGTGCCGATGAGCGCCAACACCGTGCACAGTACGACGAGTGTGACCTGGCCGCTCACCCGTGCAACACGAAAC
Source organism: Wallacemonas rigidus (assembly GCA_030849045.1). Taxonomy (NCBI): domain Eukaryota; phylum Euglenozoa; class Kinetoplastea; order Trypanosomatida; family Trypanosomatidae; genus Wallacemonas; species Wallacemonas rigidus. The sequence goes on from JASAOL010000540.1 coordinate 74,586, forward strand.
ACCTTGTCGCGCTGCGTCTCCTCCGCGGACTCGTCTTTGCTTGTATCCTTCTCCTTGTCCTCAAGCACCATAGAGCAGCGCGACGCACGGCAGCGAAAGAAGGGATCCACGTATTCGTTGTTCGGCTCGATGCGGTAAATGGCCATTGAGCACGCACCGTTCTCCTTATTGCCGAAGGCTGTACCATCATCTGTAGCGCAGTCAAGGACGATCTCTGCTGTGATGTTACGCTTCCCGTCACCCATAAGGTTCAGGAAGAAGTCGTTGCGGAGCCCACACTGGAAGTTCTTATTGTTGCCCCTGATGACAATGTCCCGGTTGCAACGAATATCAGAGCCGTAGCGCCGGCACGCGTCATCACGCTGGCACAGCTGGCAGTTGAGTCCATCATAGTCTTTGGTGTTGCATCCATCACACACCTTCGTGTCTGGGTTGACAGGGAGAATGTGGTACTCGCCCTCGCCACCAATGGAGTTTGGGCACTGACGGTCAGCACAGCGCGGGCCGGTGTAGTAGATGGGACACGTACAAGTCGAGCCGTCCCAGGTCGCGCCGTTCAAGCAAGGGCCGACATCGTCGCGCGCGAGCGGACGGGCGAACGGTAGGGCGATAGAGGAGACTGTCTCACGCCACGACGCGCCCACAACTGGCACTGATGTGAGACACACCAGCAGCACGATCACGCACGCGCACAAGCGCCCGTGTGCGCTTCGACGTGGTGGCATTCCAACAGGGGGCCTGCCTTCGTATGTGTGTGTGTGTGTGTGTGTGTATGTGTGTGCTGGAGGGGAGGACGACAAGAAGTGAACTGATGTCTTTTGAAGTCCCCCGAGTGACGAGTGCAAGGGGATGAGGGCACGTAGGAACAAAAATAGCGACGAGAGGAAAACAAGGTGAGTCCCAACGGTGTCGGAGAAGAGCGCAGGCGAGGGGTACACGGGCCTCGCGAGAAATGCAACGAACAAGGGCGGGGAGAAGAGAAAGCACAAACGAAACAAATGCGATAATATATATATAAACAGTCAAGTACACTTTGGCAAAAGTAAAATGAAAGACTTGGTGAGAGAAAAGAAGTCTGAGAGGGATGGAAAAAAAAAAAAAGCAAGAGTGGTGAAGACGACTTCCACGAGAAATCGAAGAATTGAAAATACGGTTTGCGAGCCTAAAGCTTCAGTCGATCAAAAGCGTGAAAAAAACGACGAAAAGATCACTGGACGAATGTTCGCTACGTTCACCGCCGACGTGCGTTGGTGTGAGGTACGTGAGACACTTCGGGCAGTAAACAATTGGCAACATGTAAGACCGGTGTGTGTGTGTGTGCGACGGAGTACACGGGAGACGAGAGAGAAGAAGGAGCAGAGCACAGCGGGAATTCGCAAAAGGAAGAGAGTACCAACAGAAACAGAGGACATAAGAGGAGCGCAGCCACAGTACACGCTCAGCACGCTGAGAGAAAGAGGGGGAGCCGCGAGAACAAAATATATTCCGTACGCCCTCTTCTCTGTCATAGATGCAATGACACGGTATATCGGTCAGCAAGCAGTGACGGACGATTGGTCTGTTTGTCAGACATCACGTCTATCAGGAGCGCAGCGACGGTGACTGCACAAAGAATGCAGTGGCGCGAGAAGGTACGTGGTCGATATCTTTCGGAGTGCTCTCCAACAGAACCGAAAGCACGGCTGCACGATTAGCACTGTCGTCATCGCTAGTGGGATGTGACTACACCAGTGCGCGTGCCCACGAGTTTCCATCGCGCTCACTACCATATTTTTTTTTCTGTTTGGTATTTGAGGTGTTGTGCATACTACAAATAAAATAAACAGAAAAAAGACAGGAAACGAAAAAGAAAGGGACCTAATGGCCGTCCTTGCAAGCGTGCGACGGACTAAAAACGGGAACAAGGGCGGAGCAAGCACGCGATACCAAGGAGAGGGCCGCCGGCGGGAAGGCGGTGCGGTGACATCCGTGAGTGAACGAACGCAAGCGGCAGAATCAGCGAGGAAAAGAGAGGCGTCGGGCAGCGACCGCACACGCCCCTTACTCTTCCCCCCTCGTTTGTGTGCCCACCGTTTCGCGCTTCCACTCATATACAGACACACACACACACACGCACAGGCGCCGTTGTTTTTCTTGTTTTAATGCTAACAATCGAAGGGAAGAAGCTTCAGTTTCGGTCTGTATTACTCACCGGTTTTTTTTTTTTTTGATGATCACACAAAATGTGAGAGGGTCACGACATGCTACATTCGAACTTTAGGTCTTCCTTCTTTCCTCAACACATTCGCGTGCATCGTCTGAGATTTACCAACCGCGGTGGTACAGGTGCTCAGGCGTGCCCGTGACGGCGCAGGTGAGGTGGCGGAAGAAGTCCTGACGGTCGCTACCCCAGAACATATCGCGGCGCTCATCGGGCGTCATCTCGCGGAACTGGCCGACGGTCGGGTTCTCCTTGATGCGCACAAACGCGAGCTCGCGCATGTATTGCATGTCATCGAAGCCCCACTTACGGGCCTCCGTGCGGACGGCGTACTCCAGCGGATCGGAGTCGAGGTACTCAATCTCGATCGGGGGAGCGGTGATGGGAAAGTGCAGCTGGCGGGTCTGCGCCTGGGCGGACACGGCGCACAGACCGGCAATACGGGTGGAGGCACGGCGCATCATCTTCTTGGGTACACGACGGTTAACGGGGGTAAAGCGAAACGGGCTTTGCTTGGGGTGTGAGAGCGTGCGTGTGTGCGGAAGGCGGCTACTAGTGTCAGCGGAGAAAGACATGCGAAGAGTCGAGGTGGCACAAGAGCGATGCGCACGTAGAGGTCGGAAGAAGCGCGAGGAAGGGGGGGGGGGGGAAGAGAAGTAGGCGTCGTGCATGGGTGGAGAAAGGGTGAAGGGACTCCATGTCCATGGGAGTACACGACGGGACGAGAGGACGGCAGGCTCCGACGTCGGCACAGTGAGGGCGGGACGAAAGGGAAAGAGAGAACATCTGAATGGGCGTAGTGTCCAGGCGCCCTTCAGGTGCATCTCACGATGTACGACAAACAACGGTAACCAGGGCTGATCACAACTGTCAACTACATAGTGCTGCGCATCATGACGAATTTGAAGTTGGTGCGCAAACAGCGCGCCGAACGGACAAAGAAATCTAGAAGTGGACTCATTTAGATAATTATGGAGCGGACAACAGACAAAAGAGAGGAAGGCGTGGAACATCTCCAGGATAGGCTCTCTGTCTGTTGGCTTCCACGGAGAGAAAAACACGCACGACTTCTCAAGGGAGAGCGAAACGAAAACATAGAGGAGACGACGACGCGCGCACACACCCGTGCGTATGCGGCCTGTGACGCGGAGCACAGTGCGCTTCCGCTGATCGCTTCGTGCGTCGCCGACACGCACATGCGGGTGCACAGACACCATTGTCGCCTCGCAGTTAGCGGAATGCTAGCTGTGAAACCAGTTCGATATGTTCTCTTTTGCATTCTTCTTGTGCTGTTGGCTCTTTACAAAACAAAAGTAGAAATAGGGTGGGGAAAAAACAAAGGAAAAGACGTTTTCGTTTTTCCTCTCTGTCCGTGACACATCTTGTGTGAGGTGACAAGAGCTGAGTTATGAAAGGTACTGCCCGCATCGCTTATTTCCGAGATGGCCGCGCAGGGAGTCTGTACCCTTCGTGGACCTCTTTCGGTGTCGAGAGTAGAACAGAAACAAAGCTTAAGAAGAGAGAAACACATGATACTCTTTTGTGGGGCTAGGTCGTCTCCGACACGGCCCTTCACGCCTTCTTGAGAGACGCCATGTCAATGACGAAGCGGTAGTGCACGTCGCTCTTGAGCATGCGCTCATACGCCTCGTTGATGTAGTCGATGTTGATCTTCTCCACATCAGCCGTGATGTTGTGTTTGCCGCAGAAGTCCAGCATCTGCTGCGTCTCCGCAAGACCGCCAATGTTCGAGCCACCAATGGAGTGGCGAGCGGCAATCAGGGCCTTGGCGCTGAACGGGGGGTGGTCCTTCTCGGGCATGCCAACCAGGGCGAGCTTACCGTCAATATCGAGGGTGTCCAGGTACGGTTGCAGATCGTGCGTGGCGCCGACCGTGTCGATGATCACATCCAGGGTGCCAGCGACTGCCTCCATCTGCGCGGCGTCCTTGGAGATGACGACGTGGTGTGCGCCAAGCTTCTTTGCCGCTTCCGACTTGTTCTGCGACGTGGTGAAGACGGTCACCTCCGCACCCATGGCGTGCGCCAGCTTCACCGCCATGTGGCCGAGACCACCGAGGCCGACGACACCGACCTTGCTGCCCTTGGTCACGCCCCAGTAGTTCAGCGGTGAGAAGGTGGTGACGCCGGCGCACAGCAGCGGTGCGGCGGCACACAGGTCCAAGTTGTCGGGAATGCGGCACACAAAGTGCTCGCGGACGACAATGTGATCAGAGTAGCCGCCGTACGTGGGCTGCATGCGGTCCATGGTGCGGCTGTTGTACGTGAAGGACGCACCCTTGACGCAGTACTGCTCCACGTCGCGCTTGCACTGCTTACACGCCATGCACGAGTCCACCATGCAGCCCACACCCACTCTGTCACCGACCTTGTACTTGGTGACCTTGGGGCCGACTGCGCTGACGTGGCCGACGATCTCGTGGCCGGGCACCATCGGGAAGGTGGAGCCGCCCCACTCATCGCGGGCCTGGTGGACATCACTGTGGCACACGCCACAGAAGGCGATGTTGATCGCCACGTCCTCGGGTCCGACGGCACGGCGCTGGAACGTGAACGGCACAAGGGGCGCCTTCACTGCAGGAGCGGCCCAACCGTGAGCTTCAGTGGCCATTTTGATCTGCAGTGCTGTATTGACTTGGTGTGTACGTTTCGATACGGTAATTGGTGTATTCGGCTTCGCGTGCGCGCGCCAAGATCAATTCACACGAGACACAGAGAAGATGCGTGTGAGAGTGAGCGGCGAGCATTGACAGGCTTGGGTGATAGGAACAGGTGTACTGGCGGGCACACGCTGGCACGAGGTAAGATGATTGCGAGAAGCGAGCGGGCCGGGCAGTGTCAGATGAGCCGAGCCCCATAGCGTATGAAGGTAGACGCCCAGCAAAGGACCACATGACATGCACTGTAGACACACACACACACAGCTGTACGTGCGTCGTGCAGTGGACGCACACAGAAAGGAAAGTTTAACGTAAGAGATTGGGTTCATAAGCTTTTTCCCGTCCCTTCACGCATTCACACGGTGGTGTTCACGAATGCAGACACACACACACACACAGAGATGTGGTGAAGTGCGTGTAGGGACGACGAAAAAAACCAGTTGATAGTCCTATCGCGCCAATGACACAATAAGAGAAACAAAAACAGAAGATGACTGTCGAAGACCCGAAGGAGACAAGGGAAAAGAACGCACAAAGTCGTTCGCATCGAACAGGTATCATATTAGTGCGGCGCGAACGGCCTCAGACACGTCGTGGTGAGCAGACACGCAAGAGGGGCGCTCGGCCATCAAGTGCGTTGCGGGGGTAAACAGCTGGCGCCAAGCCATCTTGTCCATTTGGAGCGCGGTGATACACGTTTTGGGCGATTCGTGGAGGAGGAGCACACCACCAAATCCATCGTGCTGTGTGGCTGCGGTACCGGCGGCGTGAGAGAAACGCGCTACGAAGGTGGGCAGTGCGGGCAAGACCATTTGGTGCGGGACCTGCCGTACCCACGGCACGGTCTCGTGCACAAAGGCCATGAGATCGGCCGTCTCCCACACAACGAGAGTCCCACGCCCATCATCCAGCAGGCCGACCACGCTCGCACGCAATACGTTGAGGACCGGGACGAGTGCTTCCCTGCGTGCCGCATTCGCGGTCAAACTGGCGAGGGCCAGGGACGCATAGGCCCATAGGACAACGAAGTTCACTGACGGCACATCCAGTACAAAGTTGACGCCAGCGACCACGGCGCGTTTCTTGGTCGCCTGCCCCGTTGTTTTATTCGTGTTGCTTGTCACCGACGCCTTCTTCTTGCCAGCGGTCGGTGCCACGAACAACGGCAGGAAGTCACGACGCGCGGTGGAGTGAGACGTCGTATCCGTCCATTGTGGATCGACACGCACGTCATTGGTGTAGTTGAGGTGTGGTACTAGCCAGCGTGCGAGTAATCGCATGCCGTCCTTACCGCCTTCCTCAGGGCTGCAAAGCGCCTCGCGCAGACTGCGGCAGTCCGGCACGTGGAACACGGGTTCGGTCGCCACGTAAAAGGTCGCCCGGCGTGCCGCCGCATCATAGGCCCACCACGACGGCGACACCGCGTGCTTGAACTTGTCAGTCGCCTCTTTCGGCACCAGTGCACTGAACGCGTTCACCCAAAGGGTCCACTGCGTCACGCACAGCTTGTCCTCGCTGGCAGAGACGCGACGCTCGCCGAGAAGAGCCTGCTCAAAGCTCGGCAACTCGTCGCAAATGGCAGCGCAGTCACCGCTACTCGTGATCGACTCGTGATCAGTCACCGCGTGGCTCGGTGGTGTAGCCTCAGCCCACGCTTCGTAGAGGCGACCCAACACATCACGGTAGGAAGGCGACCGTAGGGACGTCAAGCGCAGCACAGCAGACTGGGAGGCGAGGACCGGATAGTCGCGCTCGTCCGTCAGGTCCTCATCGGACCATCTGAGGGGCTCCAGATCCTCACCCCCCTCGTCCGTTTCACCACCCATGCACGCCGTCTCACGCACGTGCTGTGTCTTGTCGCTAGCGTGAACCTCGTCGTCGCTGGCCGGGCGAACGGCGGCGCGGTATGACGCGCACGCACGGCGCAACGACACCTCCCATGAGGCGGCCCCTGCATCGCCAGCTTGTTGGGGCTGACATGTTGCGCGATCACTTGCCACGCGCTCGACAATGCCATCGGAGGTGACCAGCGTGTCAAACAGCAGAGGTCGGTGTTCGGCACCGTACTTCATGTCACATTTATCACAGAGGTACATGCGCAGTTTTCTGCTCAGCTCCAGACTAGCGTCGACGACGGTGTCAACAGCGATGCCCTCGATCATGCTGGGCGCCGCCTTCAGCCACGTGTGGGGCACGAGCCACCGTTGGTTCGGATGTTGATTCTCTGCAGATCTACCCGGCCCGGGTGAGTCGGCGAGCACTTCTACAATCGCGAAGTCGTCGCTGTCATTTTCCACGCGTCCCACGACAACGTGTGAAACGGACGCCGCGGGAGGCGCAGGTGACTCGACAGGAAGGAGCGATCGCTGCGGATCAGCCATGCCGAAGCTGCGGTACAAGTGAGGGCGCTGTCGTGAGAGGACCTCGTCCGCAAACTTGAGGACACTGCAGCGCCACAAGACACAAACGTGTGACAGCGCAACCAGCTCGTCACCCGCGCAGAACCACCACAGGTTCGACAGGAGTGCGCCATCTAGTCTGTGCAGGCCCCGACTGGCCCCATCCGTGCGTTTTCGCCATTCACCCCACAAGGCACGCACGCGCGCGCAGGAGAACAGAACACGAGCCCGGCTCGGTGTACCGGGGTACGTGCGATGCCCATCCGCAGAGGGCAGGGCTTGGGAGCGGACACCTGTCGACGCAGACTCGGCTGGCCGTGCGCGCAGAGCGGCGTGCAACGTCGTCATGAGCTGCTTGTCCTTCTCGTGCTGCGCGCGGAGGTAATCACGGAACAATGATTGAGCGTGACCAAGCTGAGGTAGTGTGAGTGTGATCTGCGGGAAGTGGACGTGGCAAGACCGTTTCATCGCGTTCTGCTTCGACGGAGAGGGGCCGGTGCAGTCGAGAACGAGCATGGCTGCGTCGCAGCCAAACTGGCGGCCGTACCACTGCCAGAAGTGACGCAGCACGTTGAACGAGCGAATATCCTCGCCGTCGTAGTCAAACACAAGGTGTGTCGTGTACGTCACGGACTCGTTCACAAAGGCCGCACACTTCTTCCTCACGAGACGTAAAATACGATGCCATAACACGCTTGTATCGCGTGAGTGTAGGCGGCGGTACGAGTATTGCACGCCCGTTGTGAAGTGCGTGGCGAAGCCTTTGGCCTGGATGCGGGGCAGGCCCACGAGGGCCAGATGCGTGTTGTGTGCGGAGGGCACCGCCGCGCCGTCATCGACGAGCGGCGCGATGTGCTTGCGCAGTGCCGAAGGAACGATGCGAATGAGGCGCGAGGGGAAGTGGAACAGGGACGTCAAACAGGCTCCGTCGCTGACGACTGTATAGGGGCACGCGTCGCGCGCAGCGAGGAGATCTGCTGACGCGTCCGGCAACTCGGCTAGCGTTGTCAGTCGTCTGAACAAACGCATCAGCAAAAGTCGCACCTGCTCGATACCCAGCCCCATTTCGTACACGGCACCGACGAGCGCTTCGAACATGTCCGCCTCCACCTTCTCTTTTGGGGCTGCGCTCTCGTACAAGCACTTGAGGTGCCGTGTAACGGCGTCCGGTAAGAGCTGTGCGATTACGCTGTTTCGGCACACAACCATGACCACATTCAACTGTAGCTGTGCCGCCGCGGTGGGGTCGGCCGCCTCGCTGCCGGCCGACACTCGTGAGAGCAGGTGGCATTTCAGCACACACGCATCCAAAGACACGATAAAGTCCATGAGCGCATCACCGATGAACTCGAGACGTTCGTAGTTTGTGTCCTTGTTCTCGCATTCACGCGTGAGTGCGGTGCGCACGAGACTGAGGCGGTCTGACGATGTCACAGATGCGGCTAAGCCAAGTTGTGAAACCAGCTTCTCCAGTTCACTGTGCTTCCACAAAAACGCCTTCCGGACCTCATAGACGTCCGCCGCGTTCAGCGGGTTGGCCTGTTCGGACACGTTGTGGCGATCTGTGTGCGCTTCGCTGGTGTCGTGTGATGCCGCGATTGCCACAGAAGAGTCAGACACGACGCCCTCGGTCTTGTGCCGCAACAATGTGAGCGTGAGGCCCTCACGTTGTATAAAGGCTTTTAGCTCTTTGAGAAAGCTTGTGCGGTTGGCGTACTGGGCACCGTCAGCGGTGCGTTTCGGCACCCGTATGAGCGTCAGGTACTGCTCCGAGTCTGCGATGAACTCGCGCAGAGAGGGCTCAAAGTCACTGAGTGCGAGTTGTCCCGGCGCCAGGCGAGGCTGGAACACGGGTGCGGCGCCAGGATTCTGCAGTAGCTCTGCGGCGTGAGCTTCGGTCTCATCGCTGTCGTGCGTCGGAGCGTGGGGGTAGTCGGCGAACATGGCCTCGAGCTCCGTCGCGGTCACAACTGTGGTGAAAGGGAAGACGGCGCGCGGAAGAGTGCTTGAGTCTGTCGCACCGCTGTGGCGGAGAACCGCGTGCAATGACTGCCACGTGGTCGTTGGCGGCACAACGGCGGGCGGCAGCGTGTCCAACGTGAGGGACCACTTCTGCGTCGACACCACAGCCCCTTCAATCTCCGCTGCTTCCTCCGCGGAGGACACCACCTCCGCGAACTCCGCTGTCGGATCGACAACATCGCCCTCCTCTTGTTCTGCAGACCCGGGAACACGCACCACAGTGCGCGCGCACTCGATCGCCTCATCGGCCGCGGCGTCGGGTATCTGCAGTGGCGACTGTGGTAGTGAGGGCCGCTCAGCCCCACCTTGTTGAGGGCGAAATGTGGCACGGCGACCAGTGAAGAACAGCTTGGGTAGTACACGGTGCCGGTGCACAACGGGGTTGGCGACTGACTCGGCGTCTGCGTCGGAGCGCTGTGCGTCACGAACGATGTCGTAGCTGTAGCCCGGTTCCACGTACCAGCGCGTCGCACTCGCACAGGTATACACTGTGCAGTGGCTGTCGCGGACCAAGGCGCGCAGGGACACCTCTGCGAACGTCATCTTCTGCACATTCGACTTGAGCTTCTCGTCGTACTGGTGATTCTGCAGGGTGGTCTCCTTGTACCGCCTGAAGCGACGCAGCGCAGCAGACGCAAACACCGCCACAAAAGGGATATTGTCGAAACACGCCAAGCCAGGGTCCCGCTGCATGGCGCGGAGGGCACTGTCCACGTGGATCCAGCCGTAAAGTGGGATGTGCAAGGCCTGCGCCACGGGGACTTTGTTCGCCTGCGTGAGGAGCGTGTCTCGATAGAGCGGCTGACGGAGCTTGTGGCCGTAGTTGGCACGGCAGCAGACTTGACCCTCGAAAGGGTTACCCCGTACATCGCACACACCGACCTGGAAACGACCGAAGTGATCGTGGTCTGTGAGCACCTGCTGGACGATAGTGTCGACGTCAGTCGGCGCCTCCTGTTGGCATTGGCGCAGGTGATCGGCCAGCAGTTTAGATACCTTGGTCAGTGGCACCCAGCCGCCAGCCCGCTCGGCGATTGTGCGAAGATTGTGGTCCTCTTCCATGCGGTCAGCCAATGGGCCTTGAAACCGCAGCATAGCGTGCAGTGTATTCATGAAGAAGCCAGGATCGGCTAGCTTCAATCCACCACTTGGTGCGGCGCCGCTCTTCTGCGTTTCCGCACGGCTGCGGACCTTCTTCCGGTAGCGAGCGGCGGCCGCCATGAGGGCCTCGAACACCTCAAGAGGCGTGCACGGCCGCCACTCCACTGTCTCGGTCTCGTCGTCGTCCGTACACCAGAGGTGAACCGTGGCGAATTCACGTTTGTGTCGGTAGAGGTCATCGACGGAGAGTGCCACGCAGCCGGAGGGGAGTGCTGTGGTGCCTGACGGCGGTGGGGCGTTCGTCGACGGCGGTGGCAGCTGCGCGCGCTCATAGGCAGCTGCATCTGCGCAGAGACCCAGTGTGACGCCGTGCGCGACCAGCTGCTGCCACACGCACTCCATTCTGTCGGCCACATCGTACTCCTTGAAGTTCTGCGAGGGGACAAGAAACGTAAGCTCACCGACGAGTCGACTAAGGTAGCGGCCGCGTGTCTTGCTCGAGTGCAGAAGCAGGGGTAGCACCAAAGCAGCGGCCTGGTCGATGCCATCTTTTTGGTATAGCGCCACCAGACACACAGTCGCCAGTAGTAGATGGCGTAGAAGTGGTTTTTCCGTGCGTGTAATAGAGAGTGCGAGACTGGCGTTTTTCATCTCGATGAGCTCCACCATGACGTCCTGCAGCTCTTCCTCGTGAAGGAGGGACTGGGTAGCGAATGTAAGGCGGCCGGTGTCCGCCTGAGGCTCACGCAAGGTTGTGTACTCCGAAGCCAGCATCTTGAGATACTTTTCGCCAACCTTGTGCAGCCAGGGGCGCGTCTCCCCTGCGAGACCTAAAAGGTGCTGGCTGTCCTCCAGACTCAGAAACGCTTCCCGCTCAGTGACGGACCACTCTGGAGTGATGGCCGACCACAACAGCATCGCACGTTCCAATGCCAAACTCGTTGGTGAGACCCACGACTGAATTACATCCCTGACAGTTTTAGCCGCTGAGACGGTGTCGCTACCAGGTCCATGTAGCATTGGTGGGCGAAAAGAATATGGGAGGCAGCCGAAAACAAACAAAAAAGATAGAATGAAATAGAAGAAACAGCAATCACTGCCACACCTTCCATTGAACTACACATGTGGACATCGCGGAGGAGAGACACACAAGAAGAAGAAGATGGGCGCAGAGTGGAGAGAAGAGAGCACATGTGGGTCTGCACGTGCCTGTGCATGTCTGCGACACCGCTGACGTATTTCCTCCCATACCGTGAAGTGCCCACGGGAGAGAACAGAGACGGTGGGTTGGTGAGAGAAACGGTCAGGGTACTCGGCGGATTCTAGAAGCGTGCGTGATACCTTGGTGTACGTATGCGTTAGCGCAAAGCTCACAAAACCAAAACAGGAAGCAGAGGGTGAGCGAAACATTCATCGTGAGGAACGGAAAAATATAGACACCAATATCAGACCCATGAGAGACGCGCTACCCGGCAGCTCGCGTGCGGTGTGTGGTGCGTCCAGTCTCAATTCACCGTTGCCGATGTGAAATAGCCGTACACATCCGACGCCACGGGTGCGCCGATACTCCATGAGCACGTGTTGACAGCGTGGTCCACCGCAGAGGTGTCGACGGCCGGTGCCACCTTCGCGTCCATTGGATCTTTCTTGCTTTCAAAGTAGAGCTTGCCATCGCTATAAAAGGCAGAGATAAACTGGCAGAGAGCGTGGCGAACGGCGTCGGCTGTGCGCCTGAGAGCGGGAGAAAGGGAGGCACTTGTCGAAGGACGCGACTCTATGATTGCGATCTCGTCTAGGAAGAACAGCCACAACTCAACGGCGTCTTCCCACGCCACAAAGAAAGCCTCGACCGTCAGTGACTCGACTCCCAGTCTAGGAAGGCACCCCTGAAGATGTTGGACTGCCTCCTCGACCGAAGGCAGAAGCGCGATCGATTGTTCATCGATAAGCAGACGACGCTGCTGCACGAGCTCAGCTGCCACTTCGTCGACCGCACAGCGGAGCTCACGTTGAATCGCGTCACGACGGGCGGGCGAATGGCACAGCCGGACATACTCATCGGCGATGAAGTGTCGGTCCACAAGGAAGAGACACCGTCGACGCAAAGGCAGGCTGGCAATAGCTGACATCACCGCTCTCGCAGGTGTGACGTCAACACACACACACAGAGCGTGGGACTATTCTGCGGTCGGTAAGCCCGTGCAGCAGTTCAAAATGGAAAAGATACGCAGTGAGGCAGCAGCGCGTGTGTGAGTGAGAAGGGGTATTGCAAGGGTGTGATGGCATTCCCACGCTGGCGCATCCATGGGTAGACAAGCTGACTGTGTGGAGGTGTCAGTGTGACACCGAGACCGCGACGCATCGCCGAATCGGGGGGGGGGGGACGGAAGTCCTAGCACAACACACATGAAAAGCATGACCGTAGTGGTGATCCGGGCAGGTGTTTTTCCTTTTCTTTTCTGTTTGGTTGCTGTTGATGTAGGGGGCTCTTGCAGGTCCTTTGTTCGTTCCGCAAATCGCCAGCCGCGGCCGTCAGGAGTGTGGCAATTCGACATCCGTTTGTCGTGAAGTGAACGGCAGTCGGCTCAAGAAAAAAAAAAAATCAGCTTGCTAGATCACGCCAAAATCGTGTGTCCATCGCGCCTATCTCTTCCTCGGACTCTTCGTCCACGTCAAGGTCGTGAGACGCGGCGCCCACTGGTGTTGGGCTGTGTAGTGATTGCGGTTTCTGTTCAACGCTAGACCGTCTCGAGGGCAGTGATGGATCCAAGGAGACGGCCTGATCAGGGCCGCGCGACAGAGAGAGCTGTAAAAACGCATCGCACTCAATCGTCTCTTGTACCTTCTGATAAACTACTTCCAGATGGTCTGGAGGTACGCTGCTGTCACCGTGAAGTAAATTTGCCGCGTCCAGACGTTTTGCGAGTTCCTGCCAGCAGCGCTCCTGTGCCTTGTCGAGGAGACCCCACTCGGTCCACACGGCCTCCAGCATGTGCACAGCGAGCCATACAACAGAGACATCGGGCAGTGGTCCGCTCGCGACCAAGGCGGGCCACTCCACGAGAAACAGCGAGGCAGAGAAGCGGGCAAGGTCGGCAAGGGTTTTTGTCGGATAGAGCGCGCACGCGAGTGCGACGAGGTGCGTCGCATTTATGGCCCCGAGTGGTGTGTGCAGACCGAGCACCGCGTCCAGCCGTTGAGAGAGCTGCAAGACTTGGGCCAGTGCCGGACCAAGGAAGAATCGGCCATGTTGTGTAAAGCGTGTGCGCACCGACTCCAACGGTAGTAGCGGCGCGCGACTGATAAACGCCGTGGGTGTCGTTGCCGAGGAAAGGCTGTTCGTGCTGGAGGTCATGTACACAGCCGTGAGAGAGTGACCCGCACACAGTGTCACAACCGTCAGCAGATCGGCTTTGGTCAGCTGGATCGCAACCGCCCGTTTTTGACGCGTATGTGCGTCCGTGAAAAAATCAGCGAGTATCTTGTAAAGACGCGCCCTATTGGCTTGCCGGTCAGCCTCACTGTACAACGTGTCTACCTCGGGGTGCTGCATCACCGCTCGCGTGGCGCGCAGCAATACCACATTCAAAACATCCAGCTGGGAGGGTGACGCACTAGGGTGTGCGCCTTCTGCAGAATTGCTACCTGTGATCGCGTCATCGGCGCCGCAGCTCGTGCTCGCGGTCGGCATCGTCTCATGAAGCAGCGGTGTTCGCGTAAGAAGGAAACTACAAAAGAGGGGAAGCACAGAACAACAGAAGGAGCCCTTGCACCACGCTGGTGAGACGAGTGAGCGAATGGCAAGAAGTGGTAGTAGTGATTTGGCGGAACGCGAAGAACAATGAGAAGGTGTGTCAGTGCGGGACACTCGAACCGAAGGCTGCAGGGCAGCACGGCGCGTAACTCAGCTTCGCTTTTCTCAACAAAGGGAAATCAGCGGCACGGCAAGCGCAGAGTATCAGCTGAACAGCAGTGCTCTTTTTGTTTTCTCTGGTCCACAGGCGTTTTGCTGTCGGCACATGTGCACAGACTGTCGATCTTCATCGCAGTCCGATGCGTTTTTCCGTTTGCGCAAGCGTATCCTGGCACGGGCGCGCACACACACACAGCGTGGCTCGTGTCAGTGTTCGTAGTTGACTGTTCTGTTACGTCTTCTTCTCTTGTGCGCGTCTGCCTGGTGTCAAGTAGTGGCGCCGATTATGATTAACAAAACACGAGTCCGGTATAGACTAAGAATGCGAGAGAGACAGAGAAAGAGAGTGTTATTAAGCACGAGTCCTTTAACAGAAGGAAATAGAAACAAGAAAAAAAAAAAAAAGGAGGGACGCTAACTCACTAGTCGCCGTAATCCTCTTCGAGTGCCGCGAAGCCACTCCACTTCTTGTCACCGCCCTTCCTGTGCTTCCCTTTCCGCGTGCCTGCTCGGGAATCACCCTTGTAATCCTCTCTAGAGTAGCCATGCGACAAGTCCTTGACAGGCTTGCGAATGAGTGGCTTGCCGTTCCCTGTGGCCTGGCCGTGAGCGCCATCAGCACCTTTTGGCCCTGACGTGCCGCCGCCGTTCGCTGCTTTCGACTGAGACCCGTCTGCACCCGGCTCGCTCTCCAGTGTCACAATACCACGCTTGGCCTCGGCTTTTGCCAGTGACTCCTCGACGGTGAGTTCCATCTGCTTGAGCTGCTCAGCCGTGTAGTGCTTGTTCAGCTGCTCACTGTGGAACATCACCTTGGCCTCGTTCGTCGCATTGTTCCGCACACCGACGCCCTGGTACGTGCGCTGTATCCACGCGGGGTACTCCTCTGCGTATGCCTTCTTCCAACTTTTCTTGCCTTCGCTACGCGTGAGGCTCGAAGGCATAAGGAGCTTCTTTTCTGTCGACAACGCTGCGTAGCCCCAGAGGAGGCGCGACCACTGTGCGTTCCAGTAGCGGTTCATGACGCGCGTGCCTTTACGGGACTCTTGTAGCGTGACACGTACGTCAGCGCTCACTGCTTCGATCTTACACACCTCTTTCGGTTCGCAGAAGCTAGCGACTTCCGCCCACATGAACAGCGCGTCCGTCAGCACACGGGGCTTGGGACGTTTGTACTTGTATGGCTCTGGCGCCCATGGGTCTTCGACGTCAGAAACATCCTCCGCGTTTTCCTCCTTGCGACGTGTGCCCTTCGTCTTGGGCGGCGCGCGCGCTAGATCGGCGTAGCTTGGCTTTGTTGTCATGTTGACCACAATTGATTCGACTACGGAAAGAGAGAAAAGGAAACGAGGTCAGCTGCAGAGGGCGACACACAAGTACAGACGTGATGATACCACGGGTGCTTTGTGACAGAACGGTTTGGAGTAAACAAACCAACAGAAAATATGAGGGCTGTGAACAACAACAACAAAAAAAAAAAAAGAAACGCGGAATTTGAAACGGAAAGTCAAGAGGAGAGCGGCAGAGCAATTCGACGACAAATGGCTTCAAAAAGAAAAAAAAAACAAGCGTGAACAGAATAGTATGACCGTCGACGCAACTGGGAGAGATCACGACGAGTGTTGGCCCTTTTGAGGTGTTGAGTTTTGTGGCGATTAGGAAAAAAAATTTGTGTGAGTGTGTGTGTGTGTGTACAAGCGATCGATACGGCAAAGATTACGTAAGGGAGACGCAACGCACCGACGGATACTGCGACAGAGACAGGGCCACAGCGTAAGTGAGCTTTTGGCTCGTGTGTGGAGGTGTGCTAAGTGGTGCTCTTGATGTGCTCGAGACCGTGCAGTTTTTCCGCGATAGCGTGTGTTGTGAGAAGAGAGAGAGACAGAATAGAGAGTGACGAGATGAATAGTGATTGGTGACGCACGTACACGCGGGGCTAGCACAGGCGACCAGACCAAGGAAACACAACCCGCCGAGCGGAGCGTGTGTTCAGTTCGAATAGCTGTCGTCACCACCAGCGTACTGACGACAACGAGACGAAAGAGAGGCGGCGTCGCGGCGTTCCCATCGTTGGTGCATGGTGTGGCAACGCACACGTCTACGAGCGCGCATGCGCAGAGGAATGCGCGGACGTGCAGCTCGAAAGAAATGTCGTGTGGGACTTGGGTTCTGCGCTTCCTGTGGGGACAGAGGATCCGCCTGCTCGCATCAGACCTCCACAGCGAGTACACAGAATGCTCGCACCTCCTGTGTTCCCCCGCCCTAATTTCACTCCACGCGCCCGACCGCATTAGTGGTATTATTGTATCTATAGATGTTAGATACAACTCTTTTTCTTTTCGGTGTTTTTTTTTTTTTCTTCGATGTCAACCGATTTCGATAGAACGCTGGAGGGAAAAGCGTGAGAGGCAACCTGGCACACCGCACAGCGTGGGCTACACAGCACAAAGTCCTAAGGATCGCGAGGAAAAGGGAGCGAGGAAACAAAAAGTCTCTCGATTTAGTATCCTGAGCATCGGCGGCGGCTTTGACCATGTGTAATCCACGCATCCTCACATGTCCACAGGGGTCTGCACACTTCACTGCTCAATGCGATTGTTGTATTTACTGACACTAACAAACAAGGGAGAATGAAACACCATTCTCCGGGACGCCGGTAAGAAAACAAACTCAACAACACAAATACAAAAATAAAACGCTAGACGAAAAAAAGAAACAAAGGAAAAGAGGACAAACAGTAGATATCAAGGGAGGCTAGCGCTAGTGTGCACCAGGTACTCACACGTTCGGCGGACGCGGGCGTTCAACGAAGCGCGTATGATCCACACTGCGAATGCCGCCCGTTTAGCCATCACCAGACGTGTGTGTGTGTGTGTGTGTGAACGAACGATCGGGATTTCATTCGACGAGGTGCGAGTGACACCGCACAGGCTTCCCGTGTGCAGCTTACTCCTTGACGGTGACGATAAGGTCAGCCATCATGGCCGCGACGTTGTCCATGCGGCTATCGGTGAGCTTGCGGAGCTCGGCGAGCTGAGCATCAGTCTGGCGGGCCAGATCCGCGTTGTCAGCCTGCGAGGCGCTAACCTGCTGGGCACGGTACTCCTCGTACTCGCGGTCCTTCTGCTGGCGGAAGGAGGTGACCTCACGCTCGGCATCCGTCTTCGCCTGCTTCACCTTGTTCTTCTGGCGTTCCTTGGCTTCTGTAATGATCTTGTTGCGCTTTTCCTCGGCGGCGAGGAGCTTCTGAACGTTGTCCTTCGGCGGCATTATGGTTGAGTGGGAGTGGTGCTCGAGAGTATGGGGAAATGTGCGTGGACGTTCACCAATGTGTGAGTGGCAGGAAGCGAGATAGCTTGATGCGTGGAGTGGCGTCAACCGTCAAGCAGAAGAGAAAGGCGGGGGAAAGGGGAGAGGGTGCGAGTTTGGTGATAGGAAGCCATTATACCGAGGATATCTCGTCGCGTAGTACGTACGGAGGAGGATTCATGCGTGTGTGATTTCACATCGTGCTACTCCATGCAAATGCGACGACGACAGGTGACATGTTGATCGTGGAAGAGATCTCGTCGTATTCGGCCAAGTAGAGTGCACACGCGACTGACGGAGAGTCCGGTGCCATGTGTGGCTCTCATCTGCAGGTCAGTGCTCCTGTAGCAGTCTTTCCAACTCATGCTCTTCACGTCTTGCCAGGCGTGTTGCTACGGCTCCTGAGGTGCCGTGCGACATATAAGTGCGCGTGCCCCAGTGAAGCAAAGGGCGAGCGACGAAGGAAAAAAAAAAATAGGGATTGAAACCACGCACACGAACACAAGAAAAGAAACACACGTGAGTATAAGAGGCATACAAAAAGTCAACAGCCGACATCAGACCACAGGAGAGAGAGCGGCATCTATATACATAGGTGCTAGTGTTGCTGTACTGCCCGTCTCTGTCTCTCTCTCCTTGTCTGTCTCTGGGTGTCTGGGTGTCTGGGTGTATGCGTGTTTGGGTGATTTAGTTAGCCCAGACTGGCAATGCGTGCCGCACTTTTTTTTTTTTTTTGCTTGACTGAGCTACGGCAAACAACACGAGCGATTTACATGAGTGCTGCGAGTGACAGCACTGCCGTCGTGAACGTGTTGGTATTCTCACTGCACTTGTTTACAGTGCGGAGTTGTTGCTATATATGTGCTGGACCTAGCTAGGCACGCCGCCCTTCGCCGGCTGCCTAAAGACGCGGTAGGACGAGTCTTGTAGAGAGGGCTTGGCCCCTTTCCGATGGGCTCTGGCCTCGTCGATCGCTGCTGGCGTTGCGCGCGGTGGGGGGACTCGTTGGTGGGAACAGGGAGGTGGTGAAGGTCACCGCTGCTGAAGAATGGGTCGCACACTGACGCGCGTCCGCTGCACCACGGCCTGAGGAGCCGCCAACGTACACGACACCACTACTGCGCACGACTTCCTCCTTCGGTGAGACCCGAGAAGACAAAGAAGGCACACGCTGCGGTCGACGTGCACCGGCCGCTATCACTTGAGACGGCATGGCTCCCCAGTTTCGTCGAGCCGCTGGTGGTGCGGGCTGGCCCTTCGCCTCGCTCACCAAGGGTGGCAACACACCCTGTCGGGCTAGCGCCGCCGCGTGCGGCCACGGACGCTTCGTCACACCTGTGGCAGCGAGTGTATGCGGCGAGCGCGTCGCGGCCGCTGCCGTCAGTATCTCCACCTGACCGTTGCGCTTCCGCTGAGCAAGCAGGGCGGTTTTATTGATAAGCGGGGACAAGGCCTGTGTGTCCGCGCCTGCCGCCGCTGCCGAATGCACAGAGAGACTGTAGCAGGAGGGCGTGGAGCACACGGAAGACGGCGACGCCTCTCGGTGATAGCCAAACGTGCTGCCCGTCACCGATGTGGCGGCGCCAGCGATGCCTAACGCGTACTGAGATGTGGGGTTCAGACCAGCGAGGATTGCCCCGGCCTCGGTCTCGTGGAAGGTGTCACCGGTACCACTCGCGGTCGCAATGACGACAGGTGCTGGTAGAAGAGGGGTTGCTGTACCCTTGCTGGTGTAGCCAGACGCGGTGCTCCTCTCGCGCACCGCCACGCTAGTCCGGTCCAACGTTGGCGGTGCGCCAGATGACACGGGACAGCCATTCTGCTCGGCACCGTCCTTCTCGAAGGGACTGCTCTCGGTCAGAAAGAAACTGTTCTGTGATTCAGGGAGACTGTGCGAGCGATGCGGGGAATGCACGCGCGTCCCAGAGGCGCGCCGTTGCGACCGACCTGTCAGCGTGAGCGACAGCGGGGGCACGTCTCTTCTGCCAAGGTCAGTCGAAGGCCTTCGGCTTTGTAAGCTCGGTTGCCGCGCCGGGTGCGCTGCGGCGACCGGCACCCACTGAGACAGCTCTTGGCTTCTCGCTCGCAAGTAATCGAGCAGGTGACCCCAGTGCTTGACGACGCTGTCGACCCGCCCGCAGTTCGCGAGCTGGAACGGGGGAAGTGCAAAGCGGCTCCCACGTGTGCGATCGTCCATTTGCCGCCCCGTCGCTAACGTACCAAGGACGACACCGTCCGCTGACCAGACAGTCACGGCACGATCGGCACCAGCGGTGATGATGACGGGCAGTCGCGTGTCTGGATGCTCGTAGCCGAGCAGCGCTGTGATGCCGTACTTACTCGTGTTCCACTCGCGGACCAGCACAGGCGCGTGGTGCCCGGAGCGGGTGTTCGCGTCCGCGGAGAGCGGCAAGAGTAGCCCGGCCAGATCCCACAGCCTGACCTCACCGTGCTCATTTCCGGTGATGAGCAGCTGATAGGTGCTGAAGAAGTGCATGTGTGTCACGACAGGCCAATGGGAGCGTCGCAGCCGGATACTGATGGGACGAGTTACGGGGGACACTCTCGCTGTAACGATCGAGTCCGAGGCCCGTCGCGACGCCGTCGCCTCCGTAGCAAGTGCCGTGTTCGCATGGACGCCTACCACGCCTCCGAGCGCACCATCAGCCGCGGTGTGCTGGCCAACCTTCGGGTCCGTCGTGGTGGTGACAAGAGAGCCCTGCGAATTCACAACCGGTGCGACCTGGTTGAGAAATGAGGCGCCGAGAATAGGGTTCCGCGCGCGGCTCTTGCGTGCCACTCGGCTCTGACGCGGTCCGAACTGCGATGCGCGAGTGATGCGTGAGACGCTTCTGCCACCACCCGTGCCACGTGCTGGTCCACTGAAGGTTGCAGAGGATGTGTTGGTGTCCGTAGCGAGGCGAGGGGCGATCCACCTCCATGTTGCCTCCGTCTTGGCGGCGCACCACTCTCCGAGCAGGGGGTACGCGTCCTCAACCATACCGGACATGGGTAACGAGGAGACCTGGGGGTGTGTGCCTTGCCAATGCGACTGCGCCTGTGCCTGCCGTGCAGATGCGCTCGCCTTGTCGCCGTCTGTCCGCGGCTCGCTCGTTACCCGTCGCACGGCTTGGGCATAGCCAAGGGTGACCTTCCCGAGACAATCCGCCACCGCAACGAGGTACCGATGTACAGACGACGACGGTGACGCAGATGGCCTCAGCTTCCCAGTCGTCTCGGCATCACTGGCCACAGCATATTTCGGACCACTGAACGGATCTGTCTCTTGCCCATCGAGATCGCGTCGCTCACCGACGACTGGGGCACCGCCAAATGGTGGCGCGGTAAGAGAAGCGTGCAGTTGGCTCCAGTACGCCTGCCGGCGCAGCCGCTCCGGCGTCTCCTGCGTATCATTCGGAACGAAACTGTTTGTGCGTCCATGCGGAGACGGTACGGATGTGCAACTGCTCACATGTCGGCGGCGCGACTGTGTCGCCATCAAGGCGACGGGTGAGCTCACTCCTGAGTCATCCCAAATCGCAGTCGCTGCCACCGCACCTGCGCGGATGGCACGAGCATCGTTTTCGTCATCACCGCGCGCCGCTGCATCTGGATCTCGGCAGAGAAAGGGATCAAGGGGCGGGAGAACGCCGAAAAGCGAGTTCTCGAGCGGGGCACTCGCCGGGTACGTCGCCACGGCCACACCCACCTGCGCCAGATCAATCAGATGGACACAGTTACGCGTCGTGGCGACCAGTAAGCGCGTGAAGTCTTCAGAGAGACGGGATTCTTTGATCTTGTAACGGCCGTTTTCCAGCAGTGATGTCAGCACGTGGAGACGCACCACGGCTGATGTGCTGGGGCCCTCAGACATGGGGCACAACGTGATGCCATCCTCGTGTGTGAGGATGATGTACAGGGAGGCATAGTCGCGGAATTTGGGCAGGACGTACAGTGAGAGCACCTCCTTGTTGAGCAAAGCGGCTGCGTGTAGCGCGGGACCGAGGTCCATCGTCCGCTGCCCTAGCGCCACACTGAACGCCTTGACCTCGCCGCTCATGGTACCCAACAGGAATTGCCGGCGTAAGGGCGAGATGATCGCGCAGCTCGACACATCGCTCTCAACGAGGTCGTTGCTCGTCGCGTATATAAGGTGGCCGTTGTCGAGACGCCACAGTTTGACACCGCGCTCATGCACGGTCAGTACCTGAGATGCTGACGGGAGCAGCAAGAAGCGGCATTGGCGCTGATCGTCCACCAATTCGGGCGATGACGAGCTCAGCGATGTGTAGGTGACAAGCTCTGAGTCGTTAGTGACCATAACGGTCCCCAGCTTCGGGATCGGGCAGATGGACGAAATACAGCCAACATCGACCGTCGCCTCAACAGCTGCTGTGCCGCTCACCTCTGTAGCCACTTGCTTCGCCGCTGCGGACTTCCTACGAGTTGTCTGAGCTCCATCACCGCCACCGCGCGTCGCGCGACCACCCTGTTTTTGGAGAGTCTTTCGTGCAATTTTCTCTTGACGAGCCTTGTGACCAGCCGCCTCGGAGGGGTTCAGCGTTTCCAGACACGCGCCGACACGCAGATCCCACACCTTGAGCATGCCATGGGAGTCGCTGGACATGAGAAGCGGCGAGTTCGGGAGGAACTCTAAGCAGGTCAGCCGACCTGTGTGCGGCTCGGCGGCGTCGTACAGAAAGGACGGTTGCGCGCGGGGCGTCTGCAGCGAGCGCTGGACGATCTTGCTCTCGAAACCGCCCGAGAACATGTACTCCTCATTCACCGCCAGTGCGGTCGCGCCGCCGAGCATGTGATCATTGAATGAGTTGGTCACGACGGAGTTCTCCACGTCGACGGTCTTGACAGAGTTGAAGCGGTCAAGACTCGCTGAGAAGACGGTGCCACTGCGCACCAGCAGCTTGGTAATGGCCTCTGTGTGTAGCTTTTCTTGGGAAAAGATGCTATCTCCATCCACATCCCAGATGGACAGCACGCCACCGCGACTTCCAAGAAGCAGCCGGTTGTATAGTGAAGACCACACTAAGCGCGTCTGCGTCTCAGAGAAGGTCAGCGACTTACAGAAAGGAAGCACGTCATCCGTGCTGTGTTTCTTTTGCAGCGAAAATAGCTGCACCACGCCCCCTTGGTAGGCGCACACGACCGAGTTGGAGAAGCTGATGCCGCCCGTCACAGGGATCATATCCCAGTCCACAATAAGCTCCGGCTGCTTTGGGAGACGGCCGTGCACTGACATACCCTTTCCGCCGTCGAGGACATCGTAGACCGTCAGATGGCTGCTGCCCTTCACATCGTTCATCGACATGACGAGCCTCTTCTGTCGCTGGAAGTAGCGAACCAGATTCACCTGTTTACCAAACGGGTGGGGAATGAGAGAGTCGACACTGAACGGACGAAAGGTGGCGAATATGTCCAGCTCCATCTCTGGGTCGCTTTGCTCCTCGTCAGAGCCTCCATCGGCCAGGGCGTCGTCTATCTTGGCGTCGCCACAGTTGTCGCTGCTGTGGCGCTCTGCGGTCTTGCGCGTTGAAGAAGGTAGGCCGCCCTGCTGGTCTTGTTTCTGGTTTTGGTGACGCGGTGACGAGACGCGGCTGGCTGACTGGTCATCCGTGGACGCGGCATCCTGCTTCGATGTTGACGTTTTTGATCCCTTCTGTGCCTTTCGCGTGCGCCTCTTGCGTTGCGGCTGTGTGAGACTATTATCCTCCGCAATGTTGGCCTGTTCAATCGCAAACATGGAGAACTCACTCCAGCTGACGCGACCGCGTCCTGACACATCAACGCTCGCGAACAGTTGGTCCAGGTAGGGGTCTGTCAGCTCTAAGCCTGTATGGTTGCATGCCTGCCGCACGGCGCGCTTGAATGCGTCCTCATCGAGTGCTGCGTGCGGTGCACCGTTGAACGTGGCGCGTAAGCTGTCTAACTGTTGTTCATCGAGGGATTTGAGTATTTCCATTCCGTTGTATAGACATAGAGAGAGAGAGAGCTTTTCGGGCGTTTTTCGTTCTATTGTTCGTTTGTCAGTGCGTGTGTCATTAGGGCGTGACAAAACGGTTGACAAACAAAAAGGACAAGACGCACCCCAGTGATTATTCAGGAGGGAGCGGGAGGGAGCGGGAGGATGGTTGCAGAAGGCGGAAAAA
The DNA here is from genome assembly GCA_030849045.1 of Wallacemonas rigidus. NCBI lineage: Eukaryota > Euglenozoa > Kinetoplastea > Trypanosomatida > Trypanosomatidae > Wallacemonas > Wallacemonas rigidus. The sequence continues at coordinate 98,374 of JASAOL010000540.1, forward strand.
AAAGTGATATACGTCAAGGGGCTGAATCCGCAGACGGCGAGGTGGTAAGCACAGGAATTTAGACTCACAAACAAGACTCTGCGGGACGAGGGAAGCAACACAAAAGTGAAGATCTCATCTTCGCCCATGACACGACTCGCGGCGAGCGTCGCGGTGCAGCAAGAGGCGTACAACTTCTCTTGCAAACCAGCCGTGCGTGCCGCTTCAGGTGGGCGGCGCCGTGCGCGGCTCGTCACCGGTACACATGCAACGATGATTTGTTTCCAGAAGAACGGCAAAGGTGAGAAAAAGAAAAGAAACAGCGATATCAGAACGATTCCACGCTACAGTGAAATAGACTTCTCGCCTTTAACGGTGCGTTTGTGCAGCCGTAGTAGTAGACAGGGGTTGCGCCACAGAGGACATGCAACAACGATCAAACTGAACTACGCACACTGATATGAACGAACACGGCGCGCGTGAGGCCGCGCGAGGTGCGCACCAGACCGGGAGACAACCTCAAGCCGAGGGAGAGACCTGTCTCTGCAACGGCGCGAAGCGTGCACCATGGAGGGACAAGAGTGACAACGCTGACTGTGTGACGTTCGATGTGCCCCTACCTTCCTGCTACCACTGGACCCTTCACTACCAAAAAAGCATGCCGAATAAGAAAAAGGTAAGCATAAATGACACAATGGAGATCAAGACAAGCGCGAAAAAAACTTCCCGGAAGCCAAACACGACGACTTCCTCACTGCTGCTCTGCACGAAGCCCTCCTTCATGAGTTGGTAGCGCATGTACGGCATGTGGTAAACGCCCCAGGGTACGGCCACACGCGTGCCGTCGGGGTAGCTCTCAATGCGTGAGACACCACGCCGTGCGCGTGGATCCACCGGTGGCTCCCAGCCGTCCAGGATCATTTGATACGCCATGCGGCTCTCCACTGCATCGCGCTGCACGATGCCGTCGAACTTCTGGCCCTGCTCCGTGCTCGCCACAGGGCGGAGGCTGAAGAATGGGAAGAGCGCCTTGAGTAACTTCTGACGCGCTGCGTGGCTGCCACCTTCCTGAAAAGGCAGCCGGCCGTCCTCGCACAGGATGCGATCGTAGCGGCTCGTCAGTTCCACGGGATTCAGCACACGTTTGAAGTAGGATGGCGCAGCCATGTTGGGGATCGGATAGAGTGTGACCTCCTTGCGTGTCTCGGGATGCTGGAACGTCAGTACCGTGCAGATGAGCCGCGGTGGGTCGTGGCGCACATCCATGATGCCCTTGGTCATGAGCATGGCCGACTTGCTTTTCATACTGTTCATTTTAAACTCAGAGGGGCGGGATCGTTGATATCGCGCGGACGGCTGTCGCGCTCTCGCACGTGCAGAGTAATGAGAGGGGTAACAGTACGTGTGGGGTAACGCGTCTCGCACAGCTAATGTGGTGTGACGTGCAAAGACGCAGACAGCAAGACTACACTATATATGTATATACATTGACAGGAATCCAGTATAAACAACAAGGAGAGATGTGTGCGTAGGAAGGCGAGGCACTGGCGTGTTATTTGGACAGATGGGTGCAGAACGAAGGATAGGACGCCAAGGGAACACGGCTACATGTATTGGCCTCCACCAGGGGGAAACCAACAATTACAAAATCGCAAGAAGTGCACTGAGTTCACACATGCCTTGCATGAAGAGCGCCGCACAAGCCACTGAGGTGTTCAAGAAGATGACGATCGGGAGATGACTAAGAGGGCAGACGTCGTTTTTGCTGTTATTGGTTGCTGTTTGTTGTTCATTTTACTTTTTGAATTCAGCAAACCATCACAGGGTGGAGTGCACAACAGAAAGCCCGACAGCAGCCACAGCAGTAACAGAGCGAGCTCAGAACCACAAAAAATACTAGCGTAGCCGTGTGCACGTGAACAGAAGTGGATCGCCGAGGCGGTACGGCAGGTGCATCAGCAGCGTGTTGTAGTGCACGCCTTCCTTGCGCCGCACAGGGAGCAGTGTCCGTTCATCATCTTGCACGACCTGATGGAGCTCCACCGCTCCGAGGGCTTCGATACCCGCCTTCCCCTCCATGGTCACCGACGCGACGAACCATTCCAAGAGGTATGCCGGTGGCGTTTGCCGGCGGCTCCCCACTGTGACAGTCGCGCCTGACCCCACTCCGCGCACGCCTGCGCTGTCCTCTTCGTTCTGGTGGTGCAACGCTGCGAACTGCTTGTCGACAAGCATGCGCACTTGTCGGAGCGCAGCAAACGACAGCTCTGTCAAGCTGGTGTCACGCCATATAGGGCAGCTGTACATTTTCACGGGTTCCACCCCTACACTTGAGCCAACGCGCGCTACTGCATTCTCCTGCGCGGTCTCGGGAGTTGGCGTACTGATCATAACAGCAGGGGGCAGACCAAGTACCTGACTGGAGAAGACGCACCGTGCTGCGACATCCGTAGCGTGCATCAGAAAAAGTCGCGCTGTGTACGGGCACTCGAGCTGCCGCTCCACCTCGGGGATCTCGGGGCGGGTCTCGCGCGGAATCCGACCACGACGCCCAGGGAGAGCTTTTTCGCGAAAGAAAGGCGACCGTTCAGACCCGCTGCGTGCAGGTAGTGGGAACGGTGATGAGTCCTGCATGGCTCACAAAAAAAAGGGGGGACTAGAGACTACAAAAACAAATGAGAGAGAGAGAACGAAGAGGAGGGCACCAGGTGGATAATATGCTGATGCGTGGGGGCATCGTTGGATGAGAGAGAGAGAGGGAGGGAGAGTGCTTGCGAGCACTAAAGCAAAAACGCAACTCAGGAGGCGGTGAGCTCGCTCACCCTGCGGTCAAAACTGCTGTGATACGTCGACGCTCATGACGCTGGTGGAGAACTGACAGAGCCGCGAAGCTGTTTGCGGTTGATCGATTGCTATGCGTAGCAGGCGCGAATGACAACCAAGCGCACGATACAAATTCGAAGCTCCTGGAAAGGAGCACAGACGAGAGCGAGGAAATGAAAAGATGCACACAAAAGCAACCACACGCACACACACACATTCGTCACGCGGCCGATCCGTGAACAGATCAAATTGACTTGAGCGCGCACGTGGCGGTGATGGTGGCGCGTGGTGGAAAACGGAAGACACAACAGTATGGGTCCTCCTCGCCTTGCAGAAGCACGCGGTGGACGAGTTCACGACAGTACGTCAGCGTCACCTTCTTGGCTTGGGCGACCACAGCGAATAAGAGCGGACCCCCCAGGGGGCTCTGCGCACTGGGCACGCCCTGGCTGGAGTGTTGTCGCATGTGTGCACTGACGGACGCATCACTACGATCGAGGAGGTCGGCGCTTGAGCGCTGCCGCAGCACGTCGAGGTTGCTGCGCCTGCGCAGGAACGGTGCACGGCGCGCACAGAGGACGGTAGCGCGGCAGTCGGACACCACGGCCTCGAGTTCAATCGACACCGAGTGGCCGTCCAGTGCATCGTACTCGACAAGCAGACTGGGGCTCGGGTCGGTGAGGAAATCGTGCACGACAAAGAAAGCGGGCGGGCGAACAGGTGGCTTGCTTTTGTCAGTCCAGTCGAAACCTGTATCGGGTAGGTAGCGCGTCCACGTATTGGGTGGGGTAACCTCCAGCACGGCGCTGGTAGTGCGATGGGGGTGACGGCTGAGCAACGCCTCGTAGGCGCGAGACATAGCCACGGCAGCCGGCGCATCGAGCGTCTCGAGCGGTGGCAACGGACGCGCCGACGCCGCGCACAGCCGAGGCCAAATATGTTCCAGACACATTTCGACACTCCAGCGTACGTCGAGCTCCACGACTTGCGTCGCTGCCATCGTCGGTGACGCCGCTGCAGGCGAGCTCCCCGCTTGTCGCGGGGAAGAGGAGGCTGTTGAGTAGCCAGCGCTCTCAGCTACGTCATTGGCGCCTACGGGTGATGCAGGTATGCTCGCTTGGTTCTTCGGGACAGATTTGGGGGTGCCGGGCACCATCGACGGCCCACCGCCGCCCACGACGTTGCTCGCCATCGCTGATGTTTCCATCTTGGCGATGCTTTGGTTGAGAATCCCCCGCAGACGCTGCAAGGCGTGCTCGTTTTTTCGTGAGCCGACAGCGGCCCTCGGGCAATACGAGCCAGCGTCATCGCTCCGCGGTGGTGACGGCGTGGGAGGTATCTTCAACGAGCGGTGGCTGCTACCCCGCTGGCAGACGCGCTCAAAGCAAACGTCCGCAAGCCGCTCGGCGCCGTCCCTGTGTGTCCAGGCGACGGTGAGAACGACACGGTGTGAGAGCGCACCGTAGTCGGCGTTCCGCGAGGCTGCAGTGAGGTTCATCTTGTCGAGCAGTAGATGCGTGCAGATCCCTTCCTCCACGGTCCGCCTGATGGACGCGATGTACGCGTGTCGGCTGCCCACCTCATCCTGGTTCAGCCAGCGCGGGGCCTGCCCGCACTGCTCCAACAAGGCGAAGAGAGCACGCGCGATCGTCGACTTTCCGCACCCCTGAGGGCCAACCATCAAAATCGCCTCTGTGCTCCCGCTGCGGCACTCACGCGCGGGGAACGCACCCTTCTCGGATGAATCGACACTCCTCTCACAGGACACCAATCCGTCAGGGCTCAGCGATGCGCTCGCCGGCTCTCGGGTCTCGCGGTGAGTCCCGCCCGAATCGCTTATTGTCTCCGCTTCACCAGCGTCCCTCGTGTCCGCGTCGTCGCCTCTGTCGTCCTCGTCCGCACTATCGGTGTCCGTGCTCAGCTCGTCGTAAAAGCTGCGTTGCAGAGACAGCCAGTGATCGCGGATGGTGCGCTTCGCAGTCGCGTCCATTGAAGGGCTCATGCGCTTTGTCTCGTACAGCCACGCCGAGAAGGCGGCAACAAAGGGACCTCGCTCCGCCTCCCACGCCACCGCATCAGCGCGTGTGGCCTTGGGCAAATTCGCGATGCTTCTTTTTAGCTTTGCGAGCAGTGAGGCGCCGTACACGCCGTTGTTGACGATCGACTCTTGCGCCACCCGCTCCATCGTGTGATGCGTGCAGCGACACTTCCACAGCTGCACGACCGTACCTGCGCTGTTCGTGCCGTAAAAGACGGCCCCGGCGCTGTAGGTCTTGGCAGCGATGCTGCTGCATACTGCACTGTACGCATCTGTGCCAAGTGCGACCTCCGGGCTGCGTGCCGCGGTGGTGAGACCGTACGTGTGAAATACGTCGTACGCGTCCGTCACGGGCAAGCAGAGGCCTTTCGTGGATGGGCTGTCAGTGGTAATGGCGTAGAAGATGAGCGATTGAGGTGGGATCAGCACGGCGACATCCTCCTCTTCCTCTGTTTCCAACACATCCGCACCGCCCCGACACGAATTCACTGAAGATGCGCTCAAGGATACGGTTTCTCCCCCCTGTGCCGCCTCTTCTCGGGAGTCTGCGCTCGCCGTCCCTTCAGTCGCTATGGGAAGAGTGGTGGCCATCGGCGCCATGCCGTCAGTCGTGTAATCTATGAGTGCCTCGCGCCCGTCGAGCAGCGCGTCGAAGCACAAGGTCCACTTGTGCGTGACCATGCTTTGATGCAGTTCCTCTGCAGTAGCAGCCGCGGCCATCGGGTCGGTGGTGAGCGTGTTGGATCCCTGTAGCGAGAGGAGTATACGTCGCCACGCGCGTGCGATGGCCTGCGCTTCCCACAAGGTACGAGAAGCAGACGGCTCGTTCGTCTCCGCAAGGCTCTCCGTGATCGCACCTGGCGTGCCAGCTGCGTAGGCCGACACGTCTTCCTCAGGAACGTCGAAGCGCGTGAGGATGTGCCGCGCTGTACACCCCACCGCCCAGTAGCGCTCGCTTTGGTACTGAACGGCCGCCACCTGCCCGGACACACCGTCGACCCGCTCCACTGCGATGGCGTGGCTCGCGCTTTCCTTGGGTACGGCGTAAACGGAGGCGGACTTGTCTCCCCAGTGCCCAAACTTCCGCAGGCCACAGAGGGTGCCAAGGCACGTGTACCGATGCCGCGTACTTTGGTCATCATCTGAGGCAGAGAACGCGAACGACGGCGTCGAGGGAGCACTGTGGGTCGCATCAGGCCCGTCAGTCAACGGCACCGACACAAACACTTTGACTTGCCCTCGTGGCACATGCTCCCACAGCTTCTTATTCTTTTGATACGCACCATCACTCTGTCCGGCCGTCATACGCTCCACCAGCAAGAACGTCAAGTCATTCATCGCGACCACCACGTTGGTCTCCTTGACGCGCTTGTCTCCGTTAAAGGATACGTGGTACGCCTTGTGTACTGTTTTCTCTTGCTGCATATCCAACGAGCCGTTCTGACTCGTCGTGCGCGAGAAGGGCGAGAGGCTGCCGGCCTCACGCGAGGAGAACGACGTGTTCTGCAGTACGGCTGAAGTCAGCAGGACTGGTTGTGCATCTCCATTCGGAGTCACACCAAGTGACATGCCATCGCTGGCATCGTACGCGTCATCCGTGTACGCACGAGGTGAGGGGGATGGAAACGTCCGATCGAACAAATCACGTGGCGGGCGATTGTCGCCCGCCGACCTCTTTTCGTGAGGGAGCCGTTTCGAGATATAAGGACCTCGTTGAGGCGGCGGACGGTAATACATCCAAGCGAGTCAGAGTCGGCGCGTGAGTGTGTGTGTGTGTGTCTGTTTGGGCGACAGACGGCCACTGGAGGAGGAAATGGGAGAAGGGACGATAGTGACGTGCAAGCGAAAAGAAAAACAAGAAGAAGTACGAATGCGCCTATTTCACAAAAGTACGTGGTGGGTGATTCGCCGTTTCTGCGGTGACTGCGAGTTCACGACCACTGCGGGTCACGTGGGGGGGGGGGGAGGGGAAGAAAAGGCCGCCCCATCAGCGTGTGTACCCAAAAGAAGAATTTTAAAAAAGAAGGAAGGGAAAAGAGCAAAGAGAAGTGATCAATGTCCGGGTGCCGTTGGGGGAGCGTGCACCATTGAAAAACATGAAGGAGCGGGGAACAAGCGAACAAGGCTGTTGGTGGACGCGTACGGGAGCACGACTTCTGAGAAGGCACATCTGTGTCGGTAAGTCACCACAGATAGGGCCCTGGTCGCCGTGTGCACCACACCGGTGATACGCTCGCGCCCTGCCTTCATATGAACTGATATGGTGAGGTGCCCTTCCGACTCGATTTTTTTATTCGAGCGCTTTGCCGCCTACTAGTCTGTCTTTGTGTGTGGGGGGGGGGGGGGGCAGGGATATGATGGTTCTTACCTTTCGCGTGTGTCTGTCTGTCTGTCTGTCTGTGTCTGTGTGTGTGAAAGGCACTCTGAACGAGGGAGTCTAGCGCGCCGCAGAGGCAAGTCGCCAACGTCAAAGGAGGATGTTGCGAATGCTTGAAAAATGAACAACATCTTCATCCGTCACTTCGGCCCGACGCGCGCGCCAGTCCTTGAGGACGTGCTCTATGAGTACCTCTGCGGCCAAGTCCTTCACCTCGCCACTGTTCATCTGGCCTGAGCTGTACTTGGCAGTAACGCCGGCAAAGACGTCGTCATCGGGGCAGAAATATCGCAGCACCTGGTACGCGACATCCACGTCCAGATTCGCGCCGTTGGCCTTCATCTCGTCCAGTGTACCACTGCCACCCGAGAAGGCCTTCCGCATCTTTTTACGCACTTGTGTGTCTGTGTCAGTCAGCAGAATAACACCGTTCTGCTCGGCGCTGCTGCTCATCTTGTGCTCAAGGCCTTTCAACGCGGGCAGAAACTTCGTGTGCAGGAGAGCGGGGGGAAGGGCCTTCAGCTTCGACGCGGCGTTGCGTGCCAGGACAAAGAAGGGATCTTGGTCAATGGCGCACGGGATGAGGCAGCGTAACTTGTCACGAGGATCAGGTGTCTGCATCACACGTAGAAACGTGGTGTGAAAGCAGGGAGCCGCCTGCACGGCCGGAAACGCGAACTTGCCGACGTTGTCACTGTCAGAAAGGCCGAGTGTATTTTTCACCGCGTTCGCCGTGAGGGCGTGTTGCATTTTGAGTACGGTCGGGTACATCTCACCCATGTACGTGGAGTTGCGGAAAATAAAGGTGTTGCGAGGGTTGAAGCCGAAGGCAATAATATCTTTGATGTTATTCATGATCAAAGCGTCCGCCTCCTCGCCCTCAAATCGAACATCGCGGAAGAGGTACTTCTCGTCGTCCGTGATTTGGATGACCAACGGAAGCCCGAAAATATCCTGCAGATGCTTCGTGAGCAGAAACGGCAAGACGTGGCCAATATGCATGCTACCCGCGCTAGGGCCGCGGCCCGTGTACAGGAACGCCGTGCGCTTGCCGGGCTGAAACGACGCCTCGATGTCTTGCAGGGCGGTGAGGAGATCACGGTGCGAAAAGACAATGCCACGCGTGAAGAAGTGGTGGAGTTCAGGAGGCGGAACGCCCAAGCGCTCAGCACGGCACGCTGCCACCTCGGCAATGCGCGCACGCACCGTGTCGTCAACGCGCTCTGCCTTGAACTTGGACAGGACCCGGTCGTAGTTGATACCGCTTGGACCTTTCGCAGCGACAGACCACGGTGTCACGAGATCCTCATCGTGCACATCAGGTGCGGGTCCAGACTGCCAACGCTTCGCCACGCAGACGGAGCTCAAGCGGGATCGTCGAAGTAGAAGTCGGCGCATCCAAGATAGAAAAACAAAAATAGGGCGATCAAATGAAGAGAGCTGCTGGAGATCCTGTCGCCTCAGCGAATGAAGTGTAGCTTTATGTGCCTCGTTGTGGTGAGTGACAGAGAGGTAAAAAGGACGAGACAGAACTGGCGGGATGAAGGAGGAGGTACGTGCACGCCAAGTCAGAAAAACGAGAGCAGGGGAACCCGGCCAGAGCCGAATCGCCGCTTTTATGCCCTCACCTGTCGCCCTACACGCGCGGGATGCAGAAGTGTGAAAAAGCACGAACAAGACTCTGCGGTGGCGCGCGCGGCACAGGATGAGCCGTGTGCTTTGGGGGTTCTATATGTGACGTTCTCTGACGAAGTGTGGAAACCACTGTGGAAACCACTGTGGACAGCACAAGCAGACACATCAAAAAAGGGGGCGGCGCGCGCATCTGTGGGAGCAAACAGCAAAACGAAAAGAAAAAAAAAGGAAACAAGAAACAAAAGTTGGTAGTCTGATGACGACAGCATAGCGCCAGAAGGTTAAAAAAAAGGGGGAAGGCGATGAAGATGGAGGTGCGTGAAGGGAGACAATCCCGTGGTCTTTTTGTGTGTCCATGCGTACCAATCGGTTTCCACTGCCGCACTTCGCTCGTGTTCGTTCTGGCGTTGTGCTCTTGTTCACGTGTCAATCAGATCTTGGCAGGTATGTACGCCACGAGTGTGGTTCCGTTGGGGGCCTGCACACTCAGCACGAGGCAGCTACTATCGACAAGGAACATACTGACCCGCGTCGGTGAGACTTCCTTGACCGTAGAGAAGAACCCCGCGAATTTGCTTAGGTCCACGGTCACCGTCGCTGGCGGTGCGACGGCCTCAGCGTCATCCTCGTCTTCCTCGTCTGTCCCGGCCGGGCGTGTTCGCTCGATGAGCTCAGCGGCGTCGTACTTGAGGGAAAAACTGGCGAGAAAGTGTTCGGCGTAGACGATGAACGTGGCCAGCGGAGGGCCTGCCGTGCCTCGCGTGGAGTCCCGCGACCGCTTCGAGCCGCGCGCGCTGAGCGACAGTCGGGGCAACGGCTGTGCAGAGAAGGTCACGCTGCTGCACGAAGTACTCTTCAGTTTGTCAATGAACGTGGTGAGCTCCGCAAGATTCGGGATGATAACCTGCAAACGATCGTCTTCAAGGGCGGGCACGCTCATTCGCTCAATATCCTCATCGCTCAACACACGGATCGGCACGTCGTAGGAAAAAGCCGGCTGCCCTGGCGCGCCGGTCATGGTCAATTTTAGAATGGGAATGGCACCGAGCTTGGACAGTCGCATCACGAGCGCGTGTGGCTGGCTACCGCGTCCTCCGCTCCTATCTGACTGCCGGACGATACGTTGCAGTTCGGCGGTATTGAAGACTTCGCAGGTGATTGACTGTTCTTTGTAGTGAGAGTCACAGCGGAAGTCTTTGAAGAACACGTCTGTGCGGCAACCGACCCACAACTGAACACCGTCAGCGATCTCCACGTTCGTAAAGAATCGAGTGCGCCGCTCCTGCAGGCGGATGATGACAGATTCCTTGTGGATGCTGCGGCACACCTGCAAGACGCCCAGCAGCGCCTTGGGATCCTCGAGAGTTGCCTTGAACTTCATCTAGTAGGCGCGCACTTCCACACTAACGCTACACGCACACACACAAACACACACACACACGTATAGTGGTGCACGCGTGGGAGTCAGAGAATCGTATATTTACCCTTGTTTTGCGATGCTACCGGACTTGACGAGCTGTCCTGAGCAGATAAAAAAGTATGGGACTGGCTTCGAGCGGAGATCGGGCGGTGCTGCGGAAGAAAAGCGGCAGCAAATAGCGAACAAGAATTCCGGAGTTGACAGGTACGAGAAGGGTAGCGAGGACATGGAGAGTGAGCGGCCACACCTTCCCTAAGTCGTGCATTCATGACGCCCGATGTGCGTCGACCAGCGTCATGCCACAAGCAAGCAGGACGACCAGCCGCACCTCGGCGATAACCGGGTAACACGAGTTGGGATGTACACGTTTCTTTTTTTTTTCCGCGTCTGGCTCTGCGAGCCTTCTCTTTCTTCTTTTGCCAATTGTTGGTGCTGCATGTTCTTGTATCCGTTTCTTAAAGCTCGCAGTATCATTTTCCTTGTTGTTGTTGTTGTTTCCTCGAATTCGTTGTCTTGTAGTGTACATGAGATGTGAGAAAGGGATTCACGCAGCCCTTGTACCAGGCAGCATCACGTCGCTAGGCACATAGTTACGCTGGACGGTGAGGAGATCATTCAGGAGTCGTCGAAGCACTACCTCAATCGTACCGTGTCCGCGGTTGCTGTGGACAGAATTGTTGCCAAGAGAGCCGGCGAACGGTGAGTCTGCCACGTCTTGGACGGTTTGGTAGTTGGCGACCAGCTCCACTGACAGGTTTGGCGTGTAGCCCACCTCGCAGATGGAGCCGCATTCGGCGCAGATGAGCTCGTCGTTGCGATTGTACATGCCACTCAGGCACTGCTGGCAGAAGGTGTGCCCACAAGGCCACAGCGTGCGAGGACTTTCGAACAGATAAAAGCACTCTTTGCACGTCGATTCGAGCTCCAGGGAAGCGTGGAAGCTCATGATGTTGGCGATGGCGACGGTAGCCAGTCGGATCGACTCCATCAGCCCGCGTTCGTGGAAGACCAAATCCTCCAAGATTGTCTCCGCGCTGCGCACACCCTCGTCTGCGTAGCCAAGATCCTTGTCCGTTACTTGGGTGCCCACGTTGCGTCGCGTGGACTTTTCTTTGCCAAAGTGGTCAAGAAAGCCCTCGGCCACCTCTTCGATCGAGTGGGCGCCCCTGGAGAGATCAATGTCCTTGAGGTTCAGGTGGTGCGCCTTGGCGTAGGCGTTGACCTCCTTGGTGAGTTGAATGGCGAACTTGTCGCCCGTCAGCGCACTGCCGCCGCCGAGACCTTCGGAGAGATGGAAGATATCTTTTGTGAAGTCAGTCATGAGTACGTGTTGGTCCTGCACCTCGGCTAGCAGGCGATCGCGCTGCGCAACAAGATCTGCGTATTCCTCGTCGGCTTCCGCGCTGAACTTGGCCCACAAGCGTGCGTTGTCAAGCTCGAAGCCGACGAGTGGTTCGTCCGCGTTGTCGTCGCCTTCGTCGCTGCCGCTGCGCCGGCCGTCTCTGCGGGACTTGTGCGGGCGACGCTGACGTCGCTGGCGCCGGGCCTCCTTCTCGGCGTCTGTGAGGCCTTCATCATCGGAAGAAGAAGTCCGGGCGAAAGGGTCAAACTCAGAAAAGTCGGCCAGAATGTTGTTCGCCTCTTTGCGTAGCATGACGTGCTCCTCCGTTTCAGGGAAGTGCGCGAGGAAGAGATCGAGGTTTTCGTCGTTGTCGCTATCCGTGAGAAGCTCGAGTTTAGCGGCAGGTTGAGGGCTAGGCCCGGCTGATGGGTGCATAATGCCCGCTTTTGATGACGCGTCCCCAGCCGCTGCGAGGGAACCCGCCGTCGTGGTCGGTGAAGAGGCTGCTTTGCCACTACTTTGACGCTGTGCAGTAACAAGCACGTTCGTTGTGCTCAAGTCGTTGGGATGCTGGCCGCCGCTTCTGGTACTGGGCCGGCTCCGCGGTGAGTGCGCTTCCCCCGCCGAGTGCGCGGTCATAAGCGCGCCTTGCGACGCACTCAACGAGCCGGGTGTGTGCTGACCGTGCCGATCGCGTCCACGATCACCACCGTCATCGCTCTCTGTTGCCCCACTTCCAACACGGCCCGTGTGGGCGCCCTTGGACTCGGCCTGTGCACTGCTACCCGGAGCCAACGTCCCATAGAGACGCGCCTCCGTCGAGTTCATCGTGTAGTCGAAGGAGTGGCGTCTTCCACCACCGCCGTCTGCGTGTGGAGCACTTCCGGTGTTCCCATCACCACCTGCCAGCTCCGGCAAGGTCCACTGACCAGCGGCATCGTGCGCGCCAAGGCCCTCCCCACTGTCTGGATACGGCCCACCAAGGTCTTCAGCTTTCTCGCCTGCAGCGCCGCGGCTGCCGGTGCTGCTCTCACCATAGCCACTGCTGCCGCTTGCCGCTCCACGGGATTCTTTGGGTCCTTTCTTTCGGTGGGCGCGGACTTTATCGCGAGCGGCATCGCGTTCGCTCTGGGTCAGCGCGTGACCGTAGCGCTCGTCGAGGATGCGCTGTAAATCCTCTGCGAGACTTGGACGAGCACTGCCTCCGCTCGCTCTGCTGCCGCCAGGATGGTCTGGTGGCTGCGCAGGATGCCGGCTGTCCTTGCCCTGGCCCGGCAAGAGTTGGAGGAAACTGTGATCGCCGGACCCGTACGTCTTCAACCCCATGGCGCTGTCGGCAGCATCCCAAAGGCGACTACCCGTGCCGCGGGAGAGATGACGACCGGCTGAGTCGCCGTCTGCTTTCGCCCCTTGCACGCCAAGGGCTCCGTCAACTTCAGCGGACGCTGTCAGTGAAGAGGCGTCATGCGAGCCACTCTGTCGATGAAGAAGTCGATACCACGCACCGGAGCGTACTCGTGCGCCGCTCGCACTGCTGCGGCCCACGAGGAAGTGACCGCTACGGGTCGTTCGTGGTGAGCCGTCGAGCCCGGCGAACAGGCCTCGGTTGTGGTTCGGAATGGCCTGAAGACGCTTTACGCGCACAAGATTCACGCCGTTCAGCCCCGCCGTGCCGTCCAAGCGGAACTGCCGGACACGGTCGCGCACGGATGTCACAAAACTGCTGTCTGTGGTGTCTGACTGTGGAGATGGTGCCTCCACATAGCAGCTCTCAGACACTGGCGCCTCCTCAACGCGGAGACGATGAGTCGTCAACTCCGTCACGTTTGTGTCCGTCTCCCCAAGACGGTTGGTGGCCGCAGCCGCACGGTCCACACCACCGCTGACGAGACCCATGGCGCGACGAGCACATCGAGAAGACCGTGTCGGCTCCGTTGACTGAGGCGATTGCTGCGGCTCTGGGGGCGGTGAGGGACTACACATGGGCCGCCCAAGGGAAGCGACGGCAGCTGCACGCTCCATCGCGGCTTGCTGCTGCGCCTCCATGGCAAGGTCACGCTGCCGGGCTTGAAGCTGCTGGTTGAGAAGGTCGTACAAGCGACTGGCGAGTTCGGCATTCACGCGTTGCTCAAGCTTGGCTTGCGAGGTGAACGGCGCGGTGACAGCGGGGCGCACAAAACCAGCCGTAGGCACGGGTGGTGGAGATGCGGATGGAGACGCCGTCGTCGCCGGTTTCCGTGGCATCGCGCGTGTGGTCACCTCGTGCTGCTGTTGAGCGGACAGTGGGTACCGCTCCATCGTACGCAGCACCGCTGACTCGTTCACGGTGCCGTTGACGCCCGACGACGCGTCGGGCTTGTGGGTGGACTCGTTCATCGGCATGTCGACGCCCTTGTGGGTGTGCGAAGAGGCGAAGCAGGGCGTGTGCCAAAAACGTACGCACCGCAAGAGAGTACGAATGACCAAAAAACAAGTGAAGTAATCTGCCGTGACTGATGTCCCTTGACGATGAGAGCCGAGAAACGAAGAGAGAGAGGAAGGCATGGGGGGTCAAAGGAGGGAAAGGGGAAGTGGAAATTCTCTCGGGACATGCAACAGGAAGAGCACACGGGATGTGGCTCCCCAAAGGCTGCGTGTGTCTGTGGAGGCGAGGACGCCACACCGTATCTCTACTGTGTAGGACGTAGTTAAGCATTGCTGGTGCAGTAGAAAACCACACACAGATGGGCACGTGAGAGAGTGTGAGAGTCAGCATACGCCGTGTAGCCGGTTTCCCTCTCTTCAGCCACCCGACACAGTACTTTGAGAATGTGGTGGCGGTCATCAGTTAGTCGGACGATATAGCGAATGGAGAGAGTGAGGGGCGAGGGAATTTACCTCGCGTGAAACATGTGAGCGGTGCGTACGGTTCCATTTATGCAGCTCGCACCAGTTTGTGTTCTTGTCTTACGCACGGGTGAGGCTCCAGGCGCCGTCCACATTCAGCAACGTACCGGTGATGTATTTTGCTTTTTCAGACACAAGAAAACTGACGGCGTCGGCGATCATCTCGGCGGAGGCCTCGCGGTGGCCCAGTGGAACCTTCTGCCGGTACTCGTCCTGCACCGAAGGAGGCATTGTGACTGGCAGACAGGAGAGTCCCGGTCCGACGCCATTTACACGGATGTTCAGCTCACTCAGCTCCAAGGCTGCTGACTTTGTCAGGCCCTCCAGAGCGTGTTTCGCCATGGTGTAGGCGGTGAAGTGGTGCAGGGGCTGGTTCGTCATGGCGTCCACAAGGTTGATGATGCATGCGTTGCGGGCCTCGTTCGCGGCTTTGCTCTGCGCGTGTCGTCGAGCAAAGGCTTGCGTGAGAAACAACGGTGCGATCGCGTTGCTGCCAAAAGTGCTGAACAAACGCGATGTGGTCTGCAGATGCGTGACGCCGTCCTCAGCGTGATCGACAAGGGGTGTCGGCACGTAGGTCGACGCGTTGTTTACCAGAACATCACAACGGCCGAATTCCTTGTAGCATGTCTCGATTAACCCATCGCAACGGGACTCGAGCGTCACTTTAGAGGCCGTAAGCTCCAAATCCAATGAGGCTTGGACCGTGGTGGCACTCCCAGGGCGTGTGCGGTTCAACTCGGCCGCAAGCGCCATCGCCTCAGCTTCGGACGTGCCGTAGTGAAGGCAAAGAGAAAAGCCTTCCGCGTGTAGCGTACGCGCGATGGCCGCGCCGATGCGCTTCGAAGCGCCTGTCACGAGAGCCACTCTGCACTCTGCAGATGTCATCGTCCGTGCTACACACACACACACACGAAAAGAAAAAGAAAAGAAGAGTCACAGTCACTGACAGTGCCACGTAGTCAGTGAAGGATAAAAGGAGGGAAAGAGAACAAAACAAAATGGAGGCTGCTCAATCATGAAAGACCGCCACGTCACTGCCAACAGGCGATTGGGAGACGTGAGTAGAGAAACAGGGCACAACGCATCACCGCGGCCCACAGGGAAAAACTGACTCTCCTTGTGTGCTAAGGAGCTTGGGTGCCGCGGAAAGCAACACATGATGGATCAACCCTAAGCGAGAAAGGCCAGTGCATCGTGGTACATGGAGTGTACCACGAATAGTAGTAGCCACGGATACCATGCTTTTTTTTTTTTTTTTTGAGGTGCCCTTGACGCGGTGGCCGGACTCGTTGTGAATTGAAAACTTCTCGTGAACGTTTTCACTGGCTATTGACTCGCGCGGACTTCCACGAAAAGACCTCCTATTGGCGGTCTCAGAAAAACGTTATTGGGTGAGGAAATGGTGGTTCAACGGCATTTGAACCCTCGACGCCACAGGGCAGCAGGGCAGCAGGTCATCACAACTTAGCAGGGTCTATGGTGGTGGGTGACGACGGGTTGGCTGTGGCGATGCGGTAGAACTCAGCAGAACCAGCTTCGCCAAGAGAGGCAACCATGCCGTGGAAAACCGAATTGGGGTTGTCTGCGAGCTGGAGAGGGGGGCCCATCTCAGCCACAACGCCGTGGTCCATCACGATAAT